>CAJNJA010072053.1:171-22046 GCA_905231915.1 Symbiodinium necroappetens | reverse complement strand
CTTCAACCGACCCTTGAAGGGCTTGAGTCGGAGCACTCTGCTTAGCATCTGCTGTGCTGGCTGTGGCTGATAAAACGCTAAACCCTAAAACCCCAAACCCCTAAACCCCTAAACCCTAAAACCCCTAAACCCTAAATACCCTAAACCCTAAAACCCCTAAACCCTAAACCCTAAAACCCCTAAAACCTATAAAGCCCTAAATGGAGGGCCCCCCCTTTAAGCCCTAAAACCCCTAAAGCCCTAAACCCTAAACCCTGAACCCCCTTTTTTTTTGGGCCACGGAGAGGCCATGGCAAGGATGGCCGGCGCGAGTCCCCGGCGAAAGAGCAGCTTGAGGCGGCGGCTTAGGGCTCCTTAAAAGGGTTCTTTAAAGGGTTCCTTAAAGGGTTCCTTAAAAGGGTTCCTTAAAAGGGATCTATAAGGGTTCTATAAGGTTTAGGGTTTAGGGCTTGTAGGGCTTTTAGGGTTTAGGGTTTAGGGTTTAGGGTTCCTTAAAAGGATTCCTTAAAAGGGTTCCTTAAAGGGATCCATAAGGGATCTATGGGGTTTAGGGGTTTAGGGTTGAGGGTTTAGGGCTTAAGGTTTGTAGGGTTTAGGGTTTGAGATGAACATTTTAGGACTTGAGGTGAAAAGTTGCGGGTTTAGGGATTAGAGTTTTGGGGGCTTGGTGTTAGAGGTTTAGCGTCTAGGGCCGGCTCTTGGGTTGATGCTAAGCCCAAGTGTCGCTTTGCGTTTGTGGCGGGCAAGGCGGAGATGTGTGACTGGGATCATAGCAGAAGTCGTGTTAGAAACTTGGCAATACCAGTTTCAAGAGGGCCTGGGATTTGGGTCTAGAGACTACGCCATCGCCGCAGTGCAAGTCCCCAACCTTACAGCTGGCCTAGCACGTGCTAGCAGGTGGAGCACGAGCGTTTTGGGTGCTATGCTGTCATGTACCATCAACCCCACACCCTAAACTCTGCAATTGCCGCTCGATTTCTTATTTCAACCACATCACTTCAGGAAGGTGGCAGAGTCTCCCTGCCTGGAAAGGCATCGCAAGCAAGACGCCATCTGAACGCCTCGCGCACGCGAGACACAGGCCCAACCCCCAAACGCGACATCCCAGACTTGAAAATCCGTCGCCCTAAATGCTCAAACGCTTAGCCACAAGCCGCAGTTCTTAAACCCTGAACCCTAAACCCTTCTAAACCCTGAAATTTGAAACCCTCCTTTCTGGGAGGATGGATCGGGATCCTTCTTCGATCCATGGGCGCGGAGCTGCCGCGGTTGGCATCAGAAGGGCAAGCTTTTTGATGCAGGAATTAGGGCCTTAGGGTGTGAGGTTTATATGGGGTTTCCGAACATAGGGGACCCTAACATAGTACCCTAAGTAGTAGGATCCTTATTATAAGGACCCCAAAATCAGGTACATTTTCGGAAAGTCCCATATGAGTCTTATGCTTGGCTCAGGGCCTTGTGGAAGGATAGCTTAGCACGGCCCCTCTTCTTCTTCGGTCTTGCAGGTCGCTCTTGAGCCCTGAGTCTCTTGGAAGGCCCAGAGAGCCCAATCCCCTCACATAAGGAATGCAGACATTAAATTATAGGGGCCTTAAAGGGATCTAGAAGGGTCTCTATAAGGGGAATAAGGGGAATTATACCTTAAATTCTAGGGGCCTTGATATTATGATATAAGGCATATTCCTTAGTTAAGGGGGTATTGGGCTCTCTGAGGGCTTAAACCCTAAACCCTAAACCCTAAACCCTAGGGCTAGGGGTTTAGAGCCAGGCCGGAGGGTGTCTATGCTCGCCGCCGCCGGGAGGAGGCGTGACAGCTCAGCTTGCGGGTCTTGCCCGATTTAGGGTTTTAGGGTCTTAGGGTTTTAGGGTCTTAGGGTTTTAGGGTTTTAGGGTTTAGGGTTTTAGGGTTTAGGCGGTTTTAGGGTTTAGGGTTTTAGGGTTTTAGGGTTTAGGCGGTTTTAGGGTTTAGGCGGTTTTCTCTTCTCCGACGCAGGAAACAGGAAAGCTGAAGCACTCGCCTTAGTCCCTGCATCCGAAGCACCAGATCCAAAAGAGTTTCGACTAGTGTGTGAGGTTTCGGATTTCAGGGTTGTCAGCAGCTGCTGTTGCCCTATCAACCACGGTGTAGGGTTGAGGTTTTGTCGAAGATGTCGTTCTCTGATGACAGCAGATCTGCCCTCTTGAAGCTTAGCTCGACTCCACATTTCCAGCCTGAGCCCCGAGCGCCAAACTCTGCAACCCAAAAGCCCCAAGCCCAATGCCATTCTCTCGCGAAATCCAGACCCTAGCTCTGAACTAGCTCTGAAAATGCTCAGAACTGCCCGGATAAACGGTTTAGGGTTTAGGGTTTAGGGTCTACGGCGTCTACGGTTTAGGGTTTAGGGTTTGGTAACCCTAATCGGTCAGCCCTAAACCGGATTCAGTGAGTGCAGGCAAGCTTATGCAGCGTATGATAGACCGGGCCAAGAAGGCCTTCACACTTCCTTAACCCGAAACTAAAGGCGAACCCCTAAACCCCTACACCCCTCTAAACCCCTAAACCCCTTAACCCCTAAACCCCTAAACCCCTAAACCCTTAAACCCTTAAGCCCTAAACCCCTTAACCCCTAAACCCCTAAACCTTAAACCCCTAAACCCCAAACCCTCAATCCCCACACCCTGCACCTGAGACCTCCCGACGCTCTAGCAGCAAAACCCTGTTTTCCCCAAACTTCCTCCCTGGACTCTGAAAACCCTAACCCTGACTTAACCACCCTCAGAACCCTACATCCCTAAAGGGTATAGTATAATCTACCCCAAAACCCTATTCTAAGTATCAAGGCCCCTAAGTAGTTCCTTTTTGGGATGACCTCATAGGATTCTATATATGAGCCACAAAGAGGAACTACTTAGGGGCCTATGGGTAAGGCCCCTACATCAATCCCATCGCCACTCTGAGAGCTTGCGCGGCGAGCTGAGGCCAGCCAGAGCTCCCGAGGCGGCAGGGTGCATGCAGACACACTCACGCTCACACTTACTTTCTTATTTTCTTGCTTTGTTACTTTGTTGCTTTGTTACTTACTTACTTACTTACTTCCTTGCTTGCTTGCTTGCTTGCTTGCTTGCTTCCTTGCTTACTTACTTACTTACTTACTTACTTACTTACTTACTTACTTACCTACTTACTTACCTACTTACTTATATTTCGGATCACGCAGGAACAGTACCATTCACTCTATATCGTAGTAAGATTTCCATAGAAAAAAGGTAGCCAGTCGAAGGGAAGCCCCCAACTCCAAAATGCCCTAACCCCTAAACCCTAAACCCTAAAACCCTAAACCCTAAACCCCCTACTCCAACATGCAAGAAACAGAAACCCGCTCTGGAGATCCTGCAGGCCGATCCTCCTTAAAACTGCGGGAACCCCTGCAGAGGGGATTGGGCTTTAGGAGTTTAGGGTTTAGGGTTTAGAGTTTAGGCTTTAGGCTTTAGGGATTAGGGTTTAGAGTTTAGGGTTAAGGGATTAGGGATTAGGATTAGGGTTTAGGGTTTCGGGCGCGGCCCTAGAACCCCTAAAACCTTAAATGGCAGGGACCCCCCACGAGAAGATCGCGCTGCACCCTCCAGCCTCGATGTGAAGTACCAGTAAAGCCGTTTCCCAGGTCACTTTCGCGAAGTTGCCGGATCCGAAGCCTTCATCTTCAAGTTTCAGGCTTCCTAAACCCTAAACCCTAAACCCTAAAGCCCTAAAGCACTAAAGCCTAAACCCTAAAGCCCTAAACCCTGAACCCCTAAAGCCCTAAAACCCTGAAACCCTGAACCCCTAAACCCTAAAGCCCCAAACCCTATAAACCCTAAAACCCTAGAGCCCTACAAGCCGCTTCGGTTGTTTTGGGCAGCAGACCGGGGCCTTCGCGTCTAGGATTTCAGGGTCCTTTGGGGGCCTTTTGGGGGCCTTTTGGAGGGTTTTGGCCTAGGGCCTATAGGGTCTATAGGGTTGATCTAGGCTGTAAGGTAGGATTTAGGGGTTTAGGGGTTGTAGGGCTTTAGTGTCTAGGGGTTTAGGGCTGAGGGCTGTCTCTGCGACGCAGTGGGCTTCATCTAGCGGGCACTTTTCCATCTGTGCATCAGAGTTCAGCACATTTGTGTGGAGCCTGTAGGCTATTTGTCTATGCATAGGGTTTAGGAGCTTAGAACTATAGTTAGGCTAGGCTCTATGTGCAGGGCTTAGACGTTTTGGAGTTTGGGTCCATCGTTGCAAGAACTAGCTGGGTCTAACAAGGATTTGCAAGCACCTGCCAGCATGTGTGCGCTTGTGCTTTTGTGGTTAACTGATGAGTGTTCCCAACTGGGGGTGCGATCCCTACCCACAGCGGTTTCGGTTTCGTTCATGGAGAACAAGCTTCCTGGTCTGCATCAAGTAACCCACACACGAAGCTGCAACCGGAATCCCTAAACTCGAAACTTCTGGGGTATGATGGGATACTTCTAATATTGCACCAAAGCAATATTCCGTATTTGTCAGGTTATACTTGTGCATATTTAGTAGGGTGCCCCCCTCCTGCCAAAAGTTTGCGGTATTAAGTAATCTGTTCCCGGCGACCCTGGAAGGGTCCCAGGGCTATGGGGAGGGCTTGGGTGGCCATGAATGCCCGGGTCGGGGGTTTGGGGATCAGTAGTAGTACAGCAATAGTACAGTAGTCGGCAGCAGCGGACAGTAACAGTAAGTACAGTAGTAGTGCAGTAGTAGTACAGTAGTAGTACAGTAGTAGTACAGTAGTAGTACAGTCGTAGTACTGAAATAGTACAGCAATAAGCAGGAGTAGTACAGTAATAGTAAGTACAGTAGTAGTGCAGTAGTGGTACAGTACTAGTCCAGTAGTAGTACGGTAGCAGTACAGTAGTCAAGTTCAAGGCTTATGCAAAGCATCGGGCGTCAGGGGCGGGGTTTTAGGCTTTGGCTGCTGGTTATAGGCTGTAGGGTCGAGCGGGGGTCCAGGGGTTTAGGGTGGGTTTAGGTCGTGGGTGATTTTAAGATTGACCACTCGCAGAAAGGAAGCAACACAACCCAAAAATAAGCCGGCAAAAAAAACGCATCAAATCAGGCCGCCCAAACTTTTGTCACCGGCTTTCATAAGCCCGGCTTAGAACGCGTTATAGGCCCCATTATCTTCTATAGTAGATGAGCTGCTCATTAAGTTCTTGCATGCTTGAAGCCCGATGGTCAAAGTCAAGTCCCTCCTCAGCACATACTTGCAGGACTGCGCAAGAATCTAGATACTACAATACAATAAGACAAACATATTAAATACAGTAAAGATACCCGAAATTCTCACTTCAGACTTCCAGCACCGCGGCACACTTGCAGGCGAGTGGCAGTTCAAGTATGCGAAGGCATTGTCCAAGGAGCCTGCGCAGAGTGCCCCACATTCGACCCGGTGAGGGTTTAGGGTTTAGGGTTTAGGGTTTAGGGTTTTAGGGCTTTAAGGTTTAGGGCTTTAGGGTTTAGGGCTTTAGGGTTTAGGGCTACCTGGTGATATGTCGGTTTTAATAATCAAAATACGGTTTGAGGCTAGATCAGCCTGAAGAGTCGACATACGGTTTGGGCTACATCCGAGTACACATCTGTAGAGACAAGAACATCCGACGTATTTACACACATTGATCGATTAGGGACACTCTGTTAGGGTCTAGGGTTTCGCTACCATTGCAACGCCAAAAAGATTTGAGTTTAAGGGTTCAGAGATATAGGATGATGGGTTGAGGGTTTAGGGCCGTTTAGGGTCGCGGGATTTATGGGTTCAGGGTTTGGTGTTGTTGAAGGAAGGCCAGGGCTGCTAGGCTACTGGGGTCCGTGCTTCTTTGCCATCCCTTCATTAAAAATCAAAACAGGAGATGATATAACTCTGAAATCCCTACAGCCAGCTTTATAACCCCAAAGAGTCCTAGCCGAGTGGCTGCACCTGACGAAATGTAGATGAAGCCCGACAGCACTTCAACCCACATTGAAGCCAGGTGTGTAGCTTGAGACCCTCTTAAGACCAAACCCACCCTAAAGCCTAAACCCTAGGCCCTAAACAGACCAAACCCACCTTAAAGCCGAAACCCTAAACCCTAAACAGACCAAAGCCACCCTACATCCTTGAACGCGTGAAGCCTCAGGATCCTGGAGCCTCCATTGAAGATCACAGGCATTCATGACTGGGTTCTTGTTAGGGGATTTAGTGGAAGCTGCCATATTAAAGAAACCATATCATATACTATAGATCCCCATTGTGGTAACTTAACTCAAATCCCTTATAAACTTAACAAGAACCCAGCTAAAGTTGTGAAAGCCCATAAACCCCACATGAAAGCTTCTAGGACAAGGCGCCTAGCTTGAAGATGAGGCAGAATGCAAGCGCTTGTTTGTCACATAGGTTGCGGCTCCTTGGAATCGTGTGATTTGTTTTAGGGCTTTGGATTTAGGTTGTATCCTATAAACCCTAAACCCCTAAACCCCCTAGACAATAGGGTTTAGGGTTGGGGTCCTGTTTCGCTTGTTTTGGGGGCTTCCTGAGATCCCGTGCATAGGGTTTAGGGTCTCGGGTTTCGATACTTATTGCAGTGCAAATTGCTAATTACTACGGTTGATGATATAAATCCTGCATTACCCATAGTAGGGAATATCACCATAATTCCCATAGTTTAGGAGCCTTAAGGTAATGCAGGACTTGTATCATCAACCGTATAGACCCTGGTTGGTTTGGGTCCTCGGACCTCCTTGGGGCAGCGAAAGCATGCGGGTGGTCTTTTGGTCCTGAAGAGATGGACGCCGAATTGTTAGGGTTCCTTATTAGGAAATATAATGTTGCATAGGGTGCCTTATTGTGTGAAGGTCTTGCTACGTCATGACTAGAGTCTTTCTGCTGGACTCTTGAGCGCCTGGCAAAATAAACACGGTTAGCTGAACGCCCTCGAGCCCAATTACTGCAGCACGTGTTCTGCATGGTAGAATTCCGTGCATGTTGTAAGAAGGACACTTACATGCCACCCAGCTCCTCAACTTATAAACGTTACACCCAGTTCGCCATGATGACGGGGTGTAGTGTGTGGGGAGCCTCAGCAGGTGGTTGGAGCTTCAGTTTTTGTGGTAAATGGTGGCTCGATGTCTTGCATTTCGTACTTGACATCTGTGGTGTTGGAACTGTCTGTCGCGCTCCTGAGCCCCTAACCCCTAAACCCCTAAACCCCAAACCCCTAACTAAGCCCTAATGTCATCAGGTTGTTTGCCAATAGGGCCCAATGGGATTAGGCCCCATTGGGCCCCATGTGGCAATTGCAACCCACAGGGGTCTCCTCCACAGGGCTCCCCTATCAACCGCATGATAATGAGGTTCCATGCCTAGAGATCGTGGGCTGTAGCTTTCCAGACTGTCGAGTGAACTCTGCTACACAGGCTGTCATGCTGGACCCTATCCCTAAGGGTCCGAGAACCCTTAAACCCTAGGGCTCCAGTTACCTAACAATGGGTTACTTTGTTACATATTTATATGGTTAGTACCCTACTATTTAAGTAACTGGAGCCTTAGGGTAATGGATATAAACATTGCCGCCCCCAAAGTACCTAAACCCTAAACCCTTATAGAGACTACATTAAGTCCAAAGTATATACTACTTGGGCACATGGACCCTTAGGGTATCGAACCTGCCATGATTAGACTTCCTTGTAGGTTGTTTGGGGGTAAACGTGATGCATGCTGGCAATGATACTTTCTGCGCATGCAGCTCCTGCAAATGTAGGCTGTGCCACGGCGCGGGTAGGTCATGTGCAAATGCAGGGCTCTGATCATCCAGCTCATTAGGGCCGTGGATCCTGTATCTAAAAACCTTAACAACTCAACACCTAATTACGAAGCTAAAACTACTTCCAACAGGACGTCAGAACGCAGCCAGGCGACTCCTCGCATTTACGGGTAGACTGTCTTGGGGTCTTAAAAGCGGTACCTGCAAAACCCTAACCCTGCAGGTACCTACTATAACGGGCCCTAGGGGCTCTAGTGCTATATAGTAGGTACCTGGAAGGTTAGGGAAAACACCCAAGATACTCCGCTCGCCTGGCTGCGGCGCTCACGCGCTTTCAGAGTTTCTCTGTATCATAGCAGAATTGGTGGTGCATGGCGGTCGAAGAGAAATTTAAAACTTTAGGTTGCTGTAACCTCTAAAATTGAAACTCTGAGTTAGGGTTGACTGTGCTCCTATATGCATGGGGAGTGCTGGGCAGCACTCGTCGGGACATGGGCCTATCCAGAACAAATTTGGAAGATTCGGAAATCTCACGGGCCTTTAGGATCGACATAGTTGTAGCCTTCCTCTTATAGGCCCCTTGAAAAACTTCAAGGCTACTATATGGGGCTATATAAGCCCTTACACTCTCCTTGTACACCCCATAAGCAAGTGCACCCCCCAGCTATCGCAAGCCCTCCCGCACCATGGTCCAATGCTGCCTGAGATTCGCCAGCTCGCCTTGCATTTCCTGGCAGGAGCACTATGGGCCCTAAACCCTAGACCCCTATAAGCCCTAAAGCCCCCTAAAGTCCTAAACCCGCCTTGGTCTGGACCACAACCCCCCCCTAAACCCCAAAAAGCCCTAAACCGTAAACAAAAAAAAACCCTAAACCCTAAACCCTCAAACCCCCTAAGCCCTAAACCCTAAACCCCTATAAATCCTAAACCCTCTAAGGCCCTATACCCGCCTTGGTCTGGACCACTTGCTGCGCCGAGGGCTCGAGCTCGGCGCCCGACCTTTCGGAGCTGGGCTGCATTTTCTAGGTTTAGGGCTTAGGGTTTCCTTAAAGGGATGTATAAAAGGGGATCCTTTAAAAGGGCTGTTAGGGTTTCGGGGTTTAGGGTTTTTAGGGTTTAGGGGTTTAGGGTTTAGGGCTTCGGGTTTTAGGGCTTTGGGGTTTAGGGCTTAGGGTTTAGGGTTTAGGTTTTAGGGTTTTGGGGTTTTGGGTTGGTTTTTTTCGGGCTTATAGGGCTCATAGGGCTTATAGCACATTTAAGTTCGGTTTAAGGCTTAGGGCTTACAGGGTTTAGGGCTTAGATTTTGGCATTTGGGGATCAGGAATTGAAAGTTTAGGGCTTAGTCTGCGGTTTTAAGGTTTCCGATCGTCAAGTTTAGGGATTCGGCTTGCGTACGTTTTTGGGCTTCGGGCTTACACACAGGTTTAGAAAGTAGTAGGTAACTATTTAGGCCTCTATTTTTTGTGCCTAAACCCAAAACCCTACTAGGCCCTACACCCTTATAGCGTAAACCCTAATAGATCCTAAACGCAAAACCCTAAACCGTACTAGGCCCTAAACCCTAAAGCCCTAAACCCTAAAAGGCCCTAAACCCCGAAACCCTAAACCCTAAAAGGCCCTAAACCCTTAAACCCTAAACCCCTAAACGGCCCTAAACCCCAAACCATTTAAGGCCCCTCTGTTTGTTACGCGGAGGCAGGCTTTCGGCGCCTGGGAGCTTCGGGAAGGCTGGGATTCAAAGCTTTAGGGTTCGGGGTTTAGGGTTTAGGGTTTAGGCTTTAGGGTTTAGGGTTTTGGGTTTTGGGGAGCGTAGGGTTTACCTGTGACCCCAAACCCTACAAAATAGTAGGTTCTGAGCCCTTAATTGGAGGGTAGAGCCCTTAAAACGGTAGGGTTTTGGATCCCCAGGTAGGGTTTAGGGTCCAGGGTTTGAGGTTTAGGGTTTGTAGCTTGGAGTTTTGGGTTCAGAACTGATTGCTTCGGGTTTAGGGCCCTTCTACTATCTTCAGGGCTTGCGGATGTAGGGTTTAGGGTTTTATAAGGTCCTTCTCATATCTTGAAAACCCTTAACCCTACCTTGAGAACCCAATACCCCTTAATTAAGGAATTTGCCTTACATTACAAAGACCGTAATCTTATGATTTAAAGTAGATTCCTTAATTCAGGGGGTATTGGGTTATCCGGGTAAAACCATAGTACCCTTCAGCGATCCCCAAGAGCTGGCAACAAGTCGAAGCCTTAGGAGCACCAGAGCTTCTTGCAGTTTCCGCTGCTCCTGGCAGAGGATTTTTCTTGGGTTTTTCGGGGGTTCGTTTGGGATCGTTTAACGGTTTCTATTGGGGTTCTGGGTTTGGGGGTTAAAAAAGTTCAGGGTTTAGGGGTTAGGGGTTAAGGTTTAGGATTTGCTGTTTACCCATAGGCTCCATTATAGGTCCTTTTGAGGGTTACCTTCTAGGATCCTAAATACAAGCCCACAAAAGGAACTACTATGGAGCCTATGGATGGGACGAAGATCTCAAGATTTATGGTTTTGGTTTCGGGTGTAGGGTTCAGGAGGTGGGGCTTACGGCTTTGGGTGCACAGCTCTGCGCTGACTGAAGGCTATACCCACAGGCTCCATAGTAGTTCCTGTTTGTGGCTCATGTTTGGGATCCTATAAGATAACCCCAAAAAGGAACTACGATGGAGCCTATGGGTAAGAACCCTCAACAACCAACATACTTTTTAGACATGGTTTGGGATCAGGCTTCTGGAACCCGCTCCGAACCCACCCTCTTGAAGGACAGAAAAGAGCTTCTCGAACCGTGGCAGGTTTCTTAGAGTTACGGCTCTTCATACAAGGGCCATAACAGTTTGAATACGGTTTTGGCCTACCTTGTATATGTATATACACACTTACTCTAAATATTGCGGAGCCCTCAGGAATGAAACTATAAGTTAAGTATTGCGAGCCCTATCTATATTGTGTAGAAGCACTGTTGCTGGTGTCGTATATGAGAGATTATGATACAATTGCAGGGTTCAGAGTTCAAGGCTGCGCTAGTATGTCACGCCCAAAGCACACCCTGGAGAGTCACGCGCCTGTAATGGGATAATGTTGCTGAGGAGCTTATTGCAACTCTCTTTACCTACAGTTTAGCAGCCATTACCCCTTAATCAGTAGGTGGAACCCATAAAACTGTAGGCAATTAGAATCCCAGGTTTTTATACACTCGCAGCAAAAGGTGTTGGTTTGCGGTAATTGCCAAGAGTTCTTTCTTGGCAAAAGCAGGAGTCGCACGAAACCTTATTTGTTTAGCCAAGCGCAGCACACATCCCCTTCGCAGGGTGACGGTTATCTTTGTGCTTGCCTCTCCTCAATGACCCAACGCGCTCGAGCAAAACCTGAGTCCCGAATTTCCAAAAGGCCCCCTGTACCACGCTCTTGCCAGAAGCCGGAACTACTTGCTGCGAGCCATAGTTTCGCGAACACTGTCGGAGATAATATGCTGGATAACAATTTTATCATCTTAGTTTTTTTCATGACTAACAGGCCCAAAAAAAGAGATTCTAATGCTTAACATAGTATGTCCGTGTCCCCGCAGATGCTCCTCTTGCCAGGCAGGCTCGCCCTCAGAGCATAGAGCTTGTTGAAGGGTACGAGGTTTGAGGCTGTGACTTCTGATGGCTTATTCCTAAACCCTGAACCCAAAATGAAACCTTCAGGAATTTGGCCTTTGGTTAGGGGGATAGTCAGATTGGGGTGTAGGGAGTGGGCAGTTTAGGGTTTATGGTCTGGGGTTTAGGGCTTAGGGTTTAGGTGTGGGATAGTTTGGGATTGTATGAGGGCATGAAAGAGCTGACAGCTTGGCAGTTCGGTGCTTCAATCAGATTGGCAGGGATATCCGAAACTTCAATCAAACCCTATACGAATCACGAAAACCCACTAAACCCCGAAGCCTCAAAGAGCAAGCGTTCATCCCAAACCAGAGATATCCTTTCGGTGCAGGGAGACTTTGCGGCGTGGCAAAGTCAGGGTTTATGGTTCAGGGACGTGGGGTTTCGGTCGTTCTCCCGGTTGTTCTCCCATCTACGAAGTCCTACATCTATCTTAGCTGCCCAGTACCCTGGCCCAAAAAAGTTTAAACTTTTCTTTTAATAGGGGTTTAATGTATCAAAAAAATTTCAAGTTTACCTATTGGGCTCCTATTTTTGCTTGACAAAACATGAGCATGTCGAAGGATAGGCGGCCCCGTGCATCGGACAGTCGCTGAACCACGTACAGAGAGCTGCTGCAATCTGGCTATAGATGTGCAGGCAAAAAATGGGTCTCTGCGTTGATGTGTGTATCGACGAAGTCTCACCGATCGAAGCCGTAGCCGTAGTCGCAGACATCGTAGTCGTCGTACTTTCTCGCGCCATTCTTTGCCCTTCGTCTCTTCTGGTGGCTGGATCTTGGAGTGCGGTCCCCAAAACGGTCCAGGCTGGGAACTCGTGGGCTTTCCTCCATCAGGCTTCTCAGCTGCAGCATCAGGAGGCTGCTGTGCAAGGAAATTGTGGGGGCTTTTGAGCCTTCCACGGCATTGGCCGCTCGCCGCGCAGTCTCTCCCTAACCTCCCAGGTACCTACTATATAGGCTACTATAGACCCTAGGGCCCTATATAGTAGGTACCTGGGCGGTTAGGGTCTGTCCGATAGGCGTTGGCCTCCGCGGTCTCTTTCGAGGCCTGTGCCAGCCTGTCCAGGGCAACGTTCCTTGCTGTAGGGGGCCAAAAATGATTAGAATAGGGTTTTGGTGTATAATACCAGACCTAAAGGCTCCATGTACCTATATAGCATATACTTAGGCCTTAAAGGGGTTCCTATATAGGTACTTTTAGGGTCTAAGTATATATATATATATAAATGGGTACATGGAGCCTTAGGGAGAATCTCGTACTTACAGACCCTAAACCCTAAACCCTAAACTCAACACCCCAGAATCTGAGTACTTACAATAGGGAGCCACCAAAAGAGTTTGGACATCCAACGCGGCATCCACCTCAGGACCCCAAGGACTCCCTTGCAGCAGTTGGAGATTAGGGTCTAGGGTTTAGGGTTTATAGGGTTTATAGGGTTTATAGGGTTTGTAGGGTTCAGGGTTTTTAGGGATTTAGGTGTTGGGGTTTAGGGGTTTAGGGTTTAGGGCTTAGGGGGCCACTTCGACTTCGCTTCCTGGCAGCGGAACTACCTATCTAGTCGGTTACTATGCTGCGGCCCATTCGTGCGAATCCCTATGTTTAAGTGGTCCTAGTCTCGAACTCAATGCCAGGGGCCTCCCGAGACTGATCTCTAAAGTGAACACGGTTTAGGGTGTAGGTTTAGGGTTTAGGGTTTAGCGTTTAGGGGTTAGGGTTTTGGTTTGGGGTTCAGGGTTTATTTAGGGTTTAGTGTTTAGGGAACAGGGACACCTTTCTGGAGACACCTCGACAGCTTCCAGTTTCACTCCTCTAACTGCCATTAAACGGCGGGATAGAATCTTTGTATACCCCCTAGAGGAACAAACGTTGTCCTACCCTGTAGACGTAATTAGGCCCCGTATTTGAGATACCATGCGAAGTCTGATCTAAACGGCCCTGAGCCCCAGCCAGATAGTCCCCACCTAAGCTGGTCGTCGGGCCTAATTTACAGTCTCGTGAGCCGGACCGAACTCAATCACAATGGGCTCCCTGTCTAAGAGCGTGGCGGTTTCGGTTGTCGCCTTGCGAACAAGCTGCAGGCTTTAAGTAAAACTTTGCAGTTCCTTGTTTTTACCCCTTGTGGCTGCTCATGTCTCCATGCATGCACACGAGGGCACATTTATTCTTGTGACAACCATCAGATTGTCGAGACAAGTACCTGCACATGTGTAACAAGCTAGCGAAATCTTCTTACGCACCTCCTAAATAGAGATTGAGGAGGATGCCTGAACCACGGAAACTTTGGATTTCCACCTGACGGCCCTAGCATGCCCTGACCTGCACGAAAAGCTTCGACACCGAAGCCCGCCACCTAAAGCAAAGTCGCAGTTTTCATTCTGACGCCCGATGCCCTGGAGCCCGACACGTGCTCTTCTTTTTATATACTATCCATTGAAAACCATGGTAACAAAATGACCGTGCCCTAAACCCTAAACCCTAAAAACCCCTAAAAACCCCTAAAACCGCAAACCCTAAGACCTAAACATCCCCGACTATCAGCCTCACCTGGTAGGGCAAAGCAGAGGTGTCGATGGCTTCCACGGGCATCAGAGCCTGGCACAAAACCGCAAAAAACACCGCAGACACATAGTACAAGTCGCAAGCCAAAGACAGCATCTTTTAGTATGGCCCGGCTAGGACACCGTTTGACAATGAGAGGAGCCTCACGCAGCTATACAGCCTTGCTCTTGTCTTGGACACACGTGTCCTAAACCCTAACCCAGCACGGACGACAGCGAAGCTTTCCGCTTCGGCTAGCCATTCCTCCACAGGCTCCTAAAGGTAGCAAAAGCAAAGAAACAATGTCCTAAGCCTACATATGATTCCCAGAGAGTCCAATACCCCTTAATTAAGGAATGTATCTTACAATTATAGCGGCCTTCATATTAGTACTATTCTTCTTCTTATTATTACTATTATTGTTTATAAGCTGTATTCCTTAATTAAGGGGTATTGGGCTCCCTGGGTTCGGTAGGGTTTAGGGTTTAGGTTAACCCGAAGCCAAGCCCCGATCCCTGAAACCTCAACCTGAAATCTAAACGGAATCTTCTGGGAACACATGGCAGTGCTGACTGGGCTCTTTGTTCAGGAACTTAGTTTAAGTGTTACCATACTCAGGAAACTTTATTATCCACTATAGACCCCGTCTCTGGTAGAAGGATTCTTTGTGAAGGAACTTATTTGAAGTGGTACCATACTCAGGACACTGTCTTGTTTACTATAGACCCCGTTTCTGGTAACATCTTGTAGTCATTAAAAACCCTTGACCCTAAACCCCCAAACCCCAACCCTAAAGCCGTAAACCCCCAAGCCCTGAACCCCTTAACCCTACACCCTAAACTCTAAACCTTAGCAGCAACCGGTAGCCTCCTCGATCTCTGCGTCCTGTGCCGTCTGCTTGGCTTTGCGGCAAGGAAGAAACAAGCAGTAATTAGTTTGTTTTTTCAGGGTTTAGAGTTTAGGGTTTAGGGCAAGGAAGAAACAAGCAGCAAGGGTTCAAGTACTCGTATAGGTTCCTTTAAGGGGTTTCTCTAAGGGTTCTATAATGGCATCATATGTATACATTGTGCGGGTACCTGGACCCTAAGAAGGGCAAGCATTTTGGGTGAGCTGCTTGGGGTTTAGGGTGTGGGTTTCCCTAAACCCTAAACCCGAAACCCTTATGGGCTTTGGGTTGGGCCTTGGGGTTTGGTTGGGACTTGGGGTTTAGCAACTCAATGCTTGGAAGCTTGTTTGGGGTTTGGAGATTGGGGCTCTTGCTCTACAGAAAAAACAGGATTCTCGGGCTTTAAGGATAGTTAGGATTTAGGGTTTAGGGTTTAGGGGTTTAGGGGTCTAGGCTTGAAGGATAGAGTCCAGAGTTGGGGGAAGCAGGCAGCATTTCTTAGAGGTCAACTTCTGCCGCAGAGGCCGAGAGAATCTGGTCTACTTCCAAAAGAAGGCAGCGTGCGTTCCTTGGTGTTCTGCGCGAACGCGCTCCGCGTCAGGCGCAGCGACTGACAGCTTGGTACAGCAGCCACTAGAGACAGCGCATGATCCAGGTCGCATTGATATCTTTTCCAGTTCACGGCATCGGAGTGGCGGAAGTAGACGCGCAAGGGGTCCTGTCCGAGCCAAAGTCCATAGACCTAGATGTGTTTTCGTGGTCAACCAAAACTCCGCCGGGGGCCGCGAAGGCTTACTGGTCGACGTCCAAAGCAGTAGTCGGATGCACGGAAGCCCTCCTGACCGGGTACAAAACATTTACCTACATACACGTGTACATCCGTATGTCCGTACAATTCCGCTACTTGCAACTGTCACTACGGCTACGGTAATCTGAGCGAGCAGCTTCTGAATAAGCGTCGAAGTGATCATACTTATCAGGGTCAAAGAGGTATTGGAATAGGTATACAATGTTCTAAATAAATATACGAAGAAACCCTCATGAATAGTTTTTGTATTTGCCATCCTACCGATCTCACTGCACTGGAGCACGAGGACACGAATATCATACTGCGGTGCAAGCAGCATACTGGCAATATCCGCCGAAATTTTAGGGCAATTCTCGCAGGTTCAGGAAGCCCCAAGTTCACTATTGACGCCTTGACTGACTGCGCCCCCTAAACCCTAAACCCTATATCATCAACAGTACTACTAAAGGGGCACTTTATAGGAACCCCTGAGGCCATCTACTTCTGGGAATCCTCCCAAAGGTTTAGGTAGTCTTCTAAAACCCTGCAAAGCCTGAACACCTAGGCCCTAAACCCCTAAATAAACTCTGAATCCTAAACCCTCAACCCCCTAAACCCTAAAACCTAAACCCTAAACCCCTAAACCCTAAATCCTAAACCCCTAAACCCCTAAAACCTAAACCGTGGATCATGATAGCCGAATCTGTAGCCCACCTCAAGCTCGGGGCCGTCATCTTTGGCCTCGCATAAGTTCATGGATTTTGCGGATTTTAGGGCTTAGGGTCTGAGGGTTTGAGGGTTTCGGGGTGTACAGTTTAGGGATTTGAGCAGGTTTTAGCGCCTCTGGAGTTGAGGGTTTGAGGGGTTTAGGGCTATTGGGCTTAGGGGTTCAGGGTTTCGGGGTTTACGGTTTAGGGGTTTAGGGGGTTTAGGGGTTTAGGGGTTAGGAGTTTAGGGTTTGGGGTTTCGGGGTTTAGGGGTGTAGGGGTTGGGGGTTTAGTGTTTAGCGGTTCAGAGTTTAGGGGGTTTAGGGGTTTCGGGGTTTAGGGCTAGGGGCCTGATACGTGTCTTTTTCAGGGCGAATGCAGGTGCTGATGAGGAGGCCTTGGTTGGAGGGCTTTCGGGTTTCGGGCCTTGGGTTTGGTGTCAGGGTTTAACTGGGATCAGTGGCGTGCTACAGTGGGGGACTTCAAAAGGGAGGGGCTCTAGTTTAGAGAACTACTTAGATCAAGATCCTAATGGCTCAAGGTTGGGACTTAGAAAGGGAGGGACCCTACCCAGATCAAGATTCCCAAGCTGAGAGTGATTGAGGGGGTGTAGCGTTAGTTGTGGGATGTCAGAGGTACCCTAAACCCTAAACCCCAAACCCTAAACCTAGCCCCCCCCCCCCTTTGCCCCTTTCAGACTCCGACCCCTGCTAGGTGGTGCCGGCCTCGTGACCCTCTCCAAACCGGTTCTGTCAGATCCCTGGTGGTCGGATCCCAGCCCAAAAAGGACTCCCGCCTTTAGGGTTTAGGGTTTAGGGTTTACCTTTGTTGAAGTATCTTCCGGATTTTTGTGTAGTGGCCGCAAAGTTGCCCAGGCGCTGTCGAAAGTCATCGCACTGACAGGCGGGGCCCGCTTGGAAGAAGTATGGTTCGGCTCTACACAGGGTTGTAAATGGGCTGAGGTGTTTAGGGTTTGGGGTTTGTGCCGAGGGACAAGGATTTGGGTTGAGGGTTCTAGGGGTTCAGCCATGAATTGAGGGCCAATCTCTGTTTAGGTGACTGTTCTTAGAACCAGGCTTGCCTTACTTTGCGGCCCATGTAATCAAGATCCACTACGACAACTTAGTGTTTGTGTTGGGGTCCCTTCTTTTCATTTTCCCCCTAAACCCTAAACCCTAAACCCTAAACCAGCCCCGCTTCGGATCAGCTTTCCTGTTCGAGGCTTCTGAAAAAGGCCACAGTAGGAGAAGAGCTGGCGAGTGCAAGCTCTGTGCTCTGCTGCGAAGTACAGAAAAGCCGAGGCCACTTGGGGGTTTCCGAAAATAGGGGACCCTAATATAGTACCTCAAATAGTAGGATCCTCATTATAAGGACCCCAAAATTTTTCGGAAACTCCCACTTGGCTCCAGGCCCGAAGCAGGCAAAGCACACCGTGTTTATCATTACCTTTCGCTACTCTGTCTTGCGATCCTTGCATTCGAAGACTGCCTGTAGCCCGAAGCCCTACCAAAGTAAAGTAAGAGGTTTCGGCACCATGATTCTTGGGTTTAACTATGAACCTTAAAAACATTTAAGGCTGTGGGATCCACAGGTAAGCCCTCAAACTCTGCAAATCTTCAGTCCCAAACCCCCAAACAATACAAAGCCTTAAAGGCCCCACACCCTAAACCCCTAAACCCTAAACCCTCAAACCCTAAACCCCCTAAACCCGACACCCCCAAACCCTAAACCCCTAAACCCGAAACCCGAAACCCTGTATAAAGAAACACCGAGCCCTAAACTGAGATGCCCCAAGAGAAGAAGCCCGCATCAGCCGCGTGCTGCGGCCCTTCAATCCACTCGGAGAGAGGCCTGGCGCCTTACGCGAGAGCGGCTCCGGCAGAGGCTCTCAGTTTGTGGATTTTCGGGTTCAGGGTTTAGGGTTTAGTTTGGGTTTAGGCATGTTTTTTTTGTGGTTTTATTTGGAATTCAGGGTCAGGGATTTGGGATAAGGGGCGAGGGTTCAAGGGTTTGGGGTTTTTGAGCTGTTGCTGCGATTAAGCTGTGGATTTACGGTTTCGCGTTTTCGGATGGAAACTTCCGGGTTTTTCGAAGCCTCCGGGGTTTCAGTTGAGGGATTGGGCTTTAGGTGGGGTTAGGGTTTAGGGTTCGGGGTTGTGCGTTTTTTTTTTGTGGGTTGGGACATTAGGGTTTAGAAAGTTTAGGAGTTTAGGGTTTGCAATCGTCAAAAGCCTAAGCAAAGCCTGGGCCTAAACCCCTAAACGCTAGACCCCAAACACATTCCAAACCCTAAGCGTTTGTGATACCTTGTTGCCGGAGAGCGTTACATCCCTCGATGAGGAACCTGCCTGAAGCCGTGATGAAGATCCCCGATCGAAGAACCTAGAGTATACTGTAGCGCTTGAGTGCCCTCCCAGTCCCCATGAGGACATACCCACCCAAACACTTTCCCTTGTTTATCTCGCGCCTATATCACGGAGCGTGCATGCGGGAACCCTAAACCCCCAAACCATGAACCAGAGCAGCGATAGCTCAGGTATGCCAAAGGAGGGGGACAACAGTTCATGTGTCTTGTGCAGAGTGCCCGTGCATTGGCGAGGAATGCAATGTTGGGTGGGAGATCTACAAGCAGAGCGAAGGGAACAACAGCAACATCATTCTCCAAGACTATCCGATACTGTTCATTCACAGTGATATGTCTGATGTGCAGTAGCCTGACTGCGGATTCAACCTGGGGTTGAACTGCACGGCAAAATAGCAACTTCATTCGGAAGTTGAGATGTTCCCTAAATAAAAAAAGAATTCGAGCCCTAGGTTTAAACCCGAAACCTTAAACCCTACACCCTAAACCCTAAGAATTCGGACAAAAGAATTCGAGCGAGACACACCTCTGTGGCGCCTTCGAAGAGGCCGAGCAAACGAGGGCAGCACCACAAGCATCGAGGACCCAGCCTGGCAAGCCCGACGTGACGGGAATCGGTTTAGGGTTTAGGGCTTAGGGTTTAGGGGTTTAGGGCTTAGGGTTTAGGGTTTAGGGCTTAGGGTTGCATCCTCAAGCGTCCAAGCTATGTGCAGAACAGAACTGTGGCCCTGGGGCAGCTTTGGATGGAGATCCATGTCACACGTATGAAGCAGACATTGCCAGACGAAGCAGCACGCCACATGTACCATGAGATTCTGCGCAACAAGCAACGAGGCAGCCTATCTAACCCGAAGCCCTGAACAGCATAAATGAGTTTAAGGGCTAAGCCCCAAACCCTGAACCTTCAACTTTCAACGCTTTCAGAGCCCTTAACTGATAGAACTCTAAAGGGCTGCAGCTGACCACATCGTTGCCGAGGTCAGCTGCGACAGCGAGGAGTGCGTGGCAAGAGCCGAGGAAACGACTCCGCTGTTTGGTGAGGTGTTGAAGGTTTACCTGGAACTCTAATTACCTGCAGTTTTGTGGGTTCTACCTATGACTTGAGGGGTAATGGCCGCTGTTTCTGTAGGTAAAGAGAATTACAGGTAATGCTCCAGGGCTCCTGGGTTTTCAGGTTTTTTTGGTTTTTGCGGTGGGGCTTAAGAAGTCGAGGGCTTCACAGGGTTTCGGGCTTCGGGTGTTGGGGTTTGGGAGCCCGCGTAGCCTACTGCCTCCGGGGATCTTTTTAAAGGAGCGCATCGGAAGGAGCCTTTAAAAAGGTAGGTTTTTTGGGGTCCAAGAAAACCCTAAACCCTCAACGACCCAAGTGGAGCAGGATGTGACCTTCAGCCACTTTTTATTCGAAGCTCAGGGTCTAGTGAAAGCTTTGGTCTGCGGTAGAGGCTTGTCGACCTCCTTTTTGTGCTCGGAGGTTTTTTGATCAGCTCCACCCGGACTCTTTTTCGATGACCGAACTACACCGAAACAGTGGGCAGGACGATGGGGCGATATCTTAGCGATTTGTAGTTGCATGCTGCGCTGCTAGGCAGCAGCAATTCAGCACTCGCAGCAGCAACGGGGCAGCCAAATGAAATTGTCAGGATGAGGCCCATCTCCTCTTCCGACATGTTTGGCTGGATTTGAGCTACCTATGACCCTAAACCCTAAACCCTAAACAACCCCAGTATTGTAGGCATTGTCTTTCACGTCCTTGGCTCCCCCCAAAGTGCGACCATGCCCCAGGCCGGGATCACCACGACCCTAACCCGAAGAACTCGGCCCGAAGGTTGGGAAAGGAAGGCCCCTGCCCACGGATGGCCACCAAACGGGTTTAGGGTTTAGGGTTTAGGGTGGGGTTCATGGTAATAAATAATAAGTCCCGAACCCTAAGTCCTAACCCTAAACCCTAAACCCTAAACCCCCAATAAGCCAAAAGCTATTTCCAGATTCCTGTTGTAGTATTTGTGGGTGAGCGCTAAGCCCAAACCTGCAAGCCCCCCAAACCCGAAACCCAAGCAACCATAAAACTGAAACCTGAAGCAAGAACCCCAAACCAAAGCCACTCTAAGCCTTGACACCCTAAACCCTAACCCCTAAACCCTAACCCCTAAACCCTAACCCCTCACCCTAACCCCTAAACCCTAACCCCTAAACCCTAACTAGCCTCTACACTCTAAACCCCAAACCCTAAACGCCCAGAGCCCCCACCAGACATCTTTTGCAGGAGTCTGAGGCGCTAGCAGCCTCGACGGTTTTGTTGCAGGCGCCCACTGTCAGGGTTCCTTAAACCCTTTCAGCCCAAAAGTCCTATGAACCCTCTTAGGGTTTAGGGTTCAGGGTTTAGGATTTAGGGTTTAGGGTTTAGGGTTTAGGGCCCTGAGCTCTAAAAGCCCCCAACCCCATAAGCCCCAACACTCTCAACTAAAAGCCCGAAGCCCGATAATTTGAAACCTTAAGCCTTAAGCCCTATACCCTAAGCTCTAAACCCTACAAGCTTTAAACCCTGAACTCCAAACCCTAAGCCCTCAACTCTCAACCCTACGGACTCTCAGAGCCTTGGAGACTCAGAAAACACCCTGAAGCCAGGAAGTTTTTGTTTTCAGCATTTTTCGATTCTGGCTTGAGGAGTGGATGAGGGTTTGGAGTTTAGGGGTGGTGGTTTAGGGGTACGGGTGTAGGGGTTTAGGGATTTAGGGCTTTAGGGGTTTGTGGTTCGGGGTTAGGGTTAAGGGATTAAGTCGTTTGAGGGATGTTCGTTAGTTGCGGCGTATGTACTTCATCAGAAGCCGAAGGAGGGTTTTAGCAACGGTGCTTTTGTGGATTGTAGTGTCCACAGGCGGGAGTTCCAAAATCTGCCTTTCTTAAAAGCACGATTTCGGCTTCCAGCCACGATGTTCGGACTGTTGGGTTTCGGGTTGGGGGTTTGGGGCTGAGGAGTTTGGTGTTTAGAGACCTGGTGTTTGGGGATTCACTGCATGAGGGTCTACTGGTACAGTGTTCCTTCTTGGTTTATTGCATGTGGATTTCGGGATGAGGGATTTCGGGATGTAGGGCCCGAAGCCCCAAACCCTCAGCTGCTTTAGGATTCGTGGTTTAGGGCTTTAGGGTTGAGGACTAAACCCTAAACCCTAAA
>CAJNJA010072042.1:0-15596 GCA_905231915.1 Symbiodinium necroappetens | reverse complement strand
GGCTTTAGGGCTTTAGGGGTTGAGGGCTTTCTGTTGGGTGAGGGGTTATAAGGTCTAGGTTTAAGATTGGGAGTTAAGGTTTCGGGTTGTCGGCTCTACAGAGCTGAGGGCTTTAGGTTTGGGGGCCTCAGTTTGTTCGCGCTTCGTTGTAGGGGTGTTGTGAGGGGCTCCAAGCGTTCGAGGCTTTAAGGGTTCTTGAACCCCACAATGCTGTGGGCTTGGGCCGGTTCAGGGCTTAGGGTTTAGGTTTTGGGGGGGTGTAAATCTCAGGGATTAGCACCCATATAAACGCTATAGGGAATCCCAGGAAGTCGCAAAATGGATTAAGGATGATTTATGCTAGGATTTCCTATGCTTGACCTTAAAAGGGCATGAGAATAATGATCGGTTTAGGGTTCAAGGCAGGATGTAGGTGTGGGTTGTGGGGTTTAGGTTCGGGCTCTCTGGTCAAAAACGAAGATGGGCCTCGAGTTGTGGGGGACATGTGCACATGTGCAGGTTTGTGGGCTTAGCGAGGAAGCTTGCAGGCTTAGAGGGCTCTGAGTTTCTCTGTTTAGGGAAGTCAAGCTTGCACGGCATATTGCAAACATTGCAGCACAGCCGTCCCAGGCTTTGATGGCTCCTGTTTCGCTTTCTGTTCTAGGACTTTCGGGGCTTCTGAAGTCATGGTATTCGTTTAGGGTTTAGGGTTGAAGGGTTTGGCCTGGCATGAGGGGCGATTCTCAAAATTTTGGATTTCCGTGGCTGTTCCCGCTGCTGCTCAGGGTTCGACATGCGGCTTCAATCACGTTCTGAGCCAGATTTCGGAGCCCCTTATAATGGGTTCCATACGGCTTGATAATTGAAAACACATAGGGACCTTAGACCTTAATTGATAACTAGACCCGGGAGTATATACTACAATATAATCACTATATACTGTGGCTACATACGGCCTACAAATTCAAGGGGTATATAGATAACACAAGGTGCTGGTAGTTGGTTTGCTCGCGATATATCTTTGGGTGTTCTCGCAGCTTAATTCCTACGAAGCATCTACAAATCGCCTACAACCATAGCAACGATAGTCAGTTCTTATGCCATCAGTCGTACTAGTTGACCTGGCGGCAGCGGAACCGGCTGTCGTGGCGGCGACCACAGGCCCAAAGCATGATAATCATGATAATTATGGGAAAAAGAGCAGGGACAAGAAGAAAAAATGCAAAAAAAAACACAAGAAAAAAACAACAGCAACGATACTACTAACCTGAACAGCACATCTTGTGCTAGGTGCCAGACTTGGAAGGTTGTGCTGGTAGTGCTTATGGGACTCTGGTCGTCAGTTTCGGCAATCTGGATCTGAGACTCCACGAGCCTCCGTAATCCGCACATGACAAATCCGAATGCAATCCCCTGAAAGAGCTGGGCTTAAACCCTCAAGCCTATAAACCCTAAACCTTAAAAGCCCTATAAACCCTAAACCATATAAACCCTATAAACCCTAAACCCTAAAAGCCCTATAAACCCTAATAGCCCTATAAACCCGAAGCTGTTAAGGGTTTAGGGTATAGGGGAGCTGCAGAGTCGACTGTGAACGCATCAATAGGGGGTTTACACGGTCAGGAGGAATGTTTAGGGTAAAGGGTTTAGGAGGAATTTAGGAAGGAAGCAGAGGAATCGAGTTATGCACTCTCCCCGTGTTCCTAGAAGATATCATAGGAAATCCAAATTAGGAACCGAAGAACAAAACCTCGGGTTTAGAGTTTCGGGTTCAGGGTTTAGGGTTTATAGGGCTTTTAAGGGTTTAGGGTTTTTGGGGTTTGGGGTTTATAGGGTTCAGGGTTTAGGGACAATGACCAAAGCCATGATTTGGGCTTATTGCCAAACGAAACCCAATCCCCAAACCCTCAAATCCCCCAGATCTTGCACCTGGTATGCCTCCAAAGCCATCTCATAGCGTCTGCGGCATGTGGAAGGCTTCTTTTCGTTTTAGTTGGGGCGGCCTCCAAAACCCTCTAAGCCCATACATCTTAAACCTTAAATTCAAAGCCTGATACTTCCGTGAGGATGCTCCTATAGTTCCTAAACCCTAAACGCCTTAACCCTATGACTTCAAAAGGGGTGCAGGTCATGTAGGCTTTGTGCTGTATTAGGGTTTAGGGGTTTAGGGGTTTAGGGTTAAGATTCCGGGTTTCAGATTGTAGCCCCGAGAAGTTCCGCTTTTAGGGCTTTGGGGTGGTGTAGTCTTCGGAATTTCGGCATTAAGGCATTTCCCGAAATCAGGGCCTGATTGGGATTGCTCATAGGGTCTCTGGATCAAGTATTGTGCGCATAATGATGTCATAGTTTTAGCAGCCTAAACATGATACAAAGTCCGAACCCTAAACTCTAAACCCTAAACCCCTAAACCCTAAACCCTATGAGAGAACATGCCACATGGATTCTCAGCCAGTCCGGCCCATCAACCCTCTGCGAATACTTCTTCGAAATGCACATCCCAACAAACAAACGTTCAAGAAAGAGGCAATGCACACTCCAAGCCAACAGAATTCCAAGCAAGATGGCGAAACGGATAAGGTCTGTGCTGAGATGTACACTTTCAACTGCAAAAAGGCTTATCAAGTCTTGTTTGCCTCATGTTGCTGTTCACACCTGTGACTTTCGTCAGTTTTGCGTGAGAGTTGGGTGTCGGGAGCTAAGGCACCCGGCATAGATCCCCAACTAGGAGCATCAACAAATCTAACACCCTAAAACCTAAAATCAACTTGCTTTAGAAACCTGGACATCCGTCCCACCTTGCCAGGTCGTGCATGGTGTCCACATCGGGAGTTGCAACGACAGGCGGGGGCAGAGCAAAGCTGACCTCAGCCAAGGGCTCATAGGGAGTAGTATTTAGGGCATATAGAGCTTATGGGGTTTATAGGGCTTGCAGGGTTTATAGGGTTTAGAGTGTTGAGTATAGAGTTTATAGGGGTTGTAGGATGGCTAGGGTTCAGGGTTCAGGGTTCAGTGTCTAGGCCTTCGGATCCAGCATCTAAGCCGTGAGTGTTTGGGGCTCAGGTTTTACGGAACCCCATAGAAGCCCACAGTACCCAAAGGGTTCAAAGTACCTATATAGTAGAATGTAGGCTTTCTGTATCAGGAGTTGCTATTATGATTTGGGGAAGTATCCCCCAGAACAGTACCTAGAAACCTTTGGGGTATGCACAGAAGGAGTTTGGAGCTTGGCAACAGACCACTGGGGATCTGGATAACTAGAGTAGGGCTTCTGTAAGTCTTTACCTGTATCCCCTAAACCCTACGAAATAGTAGGTGATGACCCCTCAACTATAGGGTCTAACCCTCAAAACGGTAGGTTTTTCGGATACCCAGGTATAGTTTGTGCTTTATCGGCTCTTTGAGGCTCAGAAGGTGGGGCTGAAAATTGATAGGTAGAACAGGGATTGGGGGCTAATTATGTTGCTCCTCAAACTGTGTGCTAATCAACATGGTGTTGTCACTTGTAGGTTTAAGAGAGCAGAATGTTGTTGTTGTTGCTGTTTCTGTGGTTTTTGCTGTTGAACATCCACTGCAGTCTCGGGGGCTTCCTGGCGGCCTCCTGGTCCCCATGGTCGTCGTGGTGCTTCATGACTCCGTGGGGATGGAACATGGGATTATTGTTGCTCAAAACGGAGTTATTGCCAAAAGTCCCTTTTTTCATACCCCAACAGGCCTAAACCACGACGAACCGTCTAAAGGCGGTTTAGCCGCCATATTCCCGCTGCCTATTTAAGTTACAAAACGCGCTCCCCAAGACAGAGGCCCACCGTGTAGGTGACTGCACTCCCAAGGACAGTCTATGCGCCTCAAGCTCTCAAGCCTCACAGATCCGTTTTGGGTTTAGGGTTTAGGGTTTAGGGTGTACCAACACATGAAACACCATGAATGAAAGCATAAACCTCATACTAAAGCCTCGGCCCAGGACCGCTAAACCCTCCACCCAAAGCCTTGGAACCCGCATAAAAGCCCTAAAGCTCTAAACCCCAAAATCCATGAACCCTGAAAACCTAAACCCTCCACTCAAAGCCCCGGAAAAAACCGCGGAAAACAAGAGGTCCCGAGGCTCCCAGCTCGTGGGCATGGAGAGACACCCGGAGAAACCGGGTTGCCTGTGGTTTAGGGTTTAGGGCTTTAGGGGTTTAGGGGTTTAGGGTTTAGGGTTTAGGGCATCATGGCCCAAAGAGTCCAAGTACCAATATAGTAGCTACTTAGTAGGTTTATGATCCCCAAAAGTAGTAGGTTTATGATCCCCAATAGTACTAGGTTTATGATCCCCAAAATTATATACCATACCCTTACTTGGACTCTCTGGTTGGGTTTGGTGAACTTGCGGCACCTTAATAACTAGACGGGGGATTTGCAACCTGGTCGCAAGGAGCCTCGCGGAATCATGTAAGTAGATTTTCCGACATCTATCTTTAAAACAAATCAAGGGTCGAGGGGCGCAGGCTTTAGGGCTTTAGAATTCAGTAGGCATGTCCTTAGGAACTCAGGGCTCAGCCGAGAGTTGTGTCAGGTTGTCGGCATCATGCTGGTTTAGGGCTTAGAGTATAGGGGTTTAGGGGTTTAGGGTTTAGGGTACTGGGTTTAGGGCTTAGGGTTTAGGGTATTGGGTTCAGGGTATAAGGGTTTAGGGGTTAAGCGTTTAGGGTATTGGATTTAGGGTATCGGGGTTTAGGGGTTAGGGTTTAGGGTATTGGGTTTAGGGTATAGGGGTTTAGGGGTTTAGGGTATTGGGTTTAGGATGGAGTCTCAGGTTTCATCGGGGCCTGGGGCTAAAGGGATTGATTGTCAGCGAGCACGTGGTTTGGACCCCATCTAAGTAGATGTGTGTATGGGTGTGTGCACGTGAATGTATATGGTTGTATGTATGTATGTATGTATGTATGTATGTATGTATGCGGTTATGTGGGTGTTGCTGTAT
Source organism: Symbiodinium necroappetens (assembly GCA_905231915.1). Classification (NCBI taxonomy): domain Eukaryota; class Dinophyceae; order Suessiales; family Symbiodiniaceae; genus Symbiodinium; species Symbiodinium necroappetens. The sequence continues at coordinate 10,654 of CAJNJA010072042.1, read as the reverse complement.
GGTATGCGGTTATGTGGGTGTTGCTGTATGCGTATGTGCATGTGTATGTCTTTGTGCATGTGCATGTATATGTGCGTGTGTGTATATTTATATTCCACGCAAATAGGTATGTGTATACATATACATATGCATACATATATGTGTATATATATACACATATACATAGATTTACACACATAGCAATTCATGTGTTTGTGTGTGCAGTGCATGTGTGTGTTATAAGCACCCTAAACCCTAAACCGTGAACCCATTAAAGACCGAAGCTCCAAGCAGAGCCATCTGCAGCAAAGTTGCTCGCCGGGACAAGCCGAGGGGCAGTTGCATGCCTGCTCAAACAGGGTCTCTAAAGGCCACTATGGGATAGAAATAAACGTTGTCAAATCAACATGTGTTATATATTGAGCCAGTCTATAAACAGTAATCATCTACGTACTTGACTTGGATTATTTTGGGGGTCTTAGGGTTGTAAAACCCCAAATTCCACAAGATATAACCGTGGGGCAACTGTCAGGCAGGCGACACGGCAGGTTCAACACTGCCTGTCGCAAGCATTGCACAGCCTGAAGCAGCTCCTGATCGAGGTTACTCCCGCATCTAGGAGGTAGTGCTTTGCTTTTCACCGGCTTCCGTAGGGGCCATAAGCAAAGTCCGGCACTCACTCCAATGCATTTGCCCACAACCTGAACCCTTCACTTACACCCTAAGTGCTAGAACCTGCGACCTCAGGCTGTTCTCTGATCTCCGATTGTCGATGGCTAAACGTGTCCGCGTCGGAGCGCAGTTTGGAAGGGTTTTGGCTTCGGGTTTCACTGTTGTTTTTGTTCAGGGCTTGTCCGTGGTGAGAAAGCCCTTGTGGATCTTATCACCTGAAAATATTTTGCATGAAAGAAGGTTGAGCTGAAAACTAGCTACCGGCTCAGACTTCAGTTCAAGGCTACAAGAGTTACCGCTCGAAAACCTTGATATCGTCTCGGCTGAAACAGCTGCTGAAACCGACCGCCTGCAAGTTTAGACCGGAATTGCTGAAACTTTCAATCCTTCAGCCCCCAACGACTCAAGTGCTAAAGCCGTCGTAAACCGAAGCCCCCCTAATCCACACACACACACACCCTCACCCTAAACCTCAGCCGTAACCCTAAGCCCTGAACCTAAACCCTGAACTCTCTAAGCCCGAATCCTGAAACTCCAGAAATCCCTCAAGCCTAAACTCTACCCTCTAATCCATGTTCGGGGCTGCACCTCTTTTGCGCCATCCGGTGCTGCTTCTGCTCAAGAACCTGCTACAGGCTATGAGGGAAGCGCTGAAGACATAAGGCTTAGTTTAGGACTAACCCTAAACCCTGAATCCTAAACCCTAAGCTGTTCAGGGTTTAGGGTGTAGAGTTTAAGGAACCCGAAAGCCAATGTAAGCAAGTATTGAAGTTGCAGTTCGCGAATTGGGGATTTGAACTCCAGGCCAAAGGTCTTATGCTTCAGGCGCCGAGGACCATGGGGAACGGTTCAAGCTTTGCTTTTCAGCAGGCGAACTTAGATCTGTCAACATGCGGTCTGGCACATGCATGCTGTCGGTTCTGCATATGTGTGGCCGCATCGCAAGTTTTCAAAGCGTCTGTTGTACAAACAAGGCCATCCGAACACACACACACACACAAAAAAAAAGAAGAACAAACACACATGCAAACAAGCACACACACACACAAACAAACACAAAGACACGAAGAGACAGACACTTACCTAAGAAACACCCCAAGTCCGGCAGGGCTCCCATGCATAACCAGGTTTAAGACTTGACTACATCCTGTCCAGCACTACATTTCGCCTTGAAATCAGTGAATTAACTTTATGCCCCAAGTCCTAAAGCCTAAACCTGGAAACGGTGTCCTAAAGCACCAAACCATGCAGCCTCAAAGCCGTAAACCCTGGATCGCAGAAATGAAGCCCGGAGATTCGGAGAACAACACTTTTTCGTAGCTCTACTGGTCCTTTCTTAGTTTACACGAGCAAACTCCCAATCAAATTCGACGTGCCTGATTGAACTGTTTCAGTCTGAACATTCATTATGCCAGGATAAAACAGAACATGCCGGCATAGATCCCCCCCTCCCCAAAGAAAAAGTGAGAAAAACACCACGACGACCATGACGACGACGACCAGAACGACCAGGACCACTGCGAGCACAAGGACACCACGACCACTGCCACCAAGATGACCGCGACAACCCAGCAGACAACGAGGCGACCATCCAAGGAAGCCACCAGGAGACCACCGAGACACCAAAAAGGAGACCACCAGGACCCCTGGACACTGGAGGAGACGACCGGGACACTGCCAAGATGTAGTGTTCCCCCAGTACTGCCGGCTCCGGGACCAAGGCGAAGTAGCTTTCCCCACAGTACCAAGACACGGCTCCCTCCCGTCCTTTAAGTGGAAGGATTCAGAGGGATACCCCAAATCCTTTCCCCCGAAAGCTGCTGCGATTCGAGGTGTCCATGTAGTGTAATTAACCATGCATCCTGGCTCCGGCGCGGTGCTGCCGGTGAATCCTGGGTAAATAATGGGATGACCCCATCCCATGGGTCTGGGGTTTGGGTTTAGAGTGGTGGCCATCATGTCGAGGGAAGTGCGTCTCCAAGATCTGTAAACGTTCAGTTATTCAGAGCGCTTGGCATTGCGGCCTACACACTGCGGTGCCTTCAGTTTTTGGAGTATGGTTGCTGGCTAGACCCATCCAGACTAAGTTCCGAAGAGTGTTGCCTTTCCATCTTGTCAACCTGACCCAAAGGGTCGAGGAACCTTTTTTTTTCTAATAATTCAATACTCCTGCAAACCCAAAACCCTAAACCCTCATAGCCCAACCCTACGAATTAGACTTTCTAAACAAAAAACCTAACCCTCCACTCCAGGTACCTACTATAGAGGGTACTAGAGCCCCTAGGGCCCTATATAGTACACACCTGGAGGGTTGAATCCCTAAACCCTAATAGCCCAAACCCTACTAATTCAACTTATAAAAGGCCTGTTTCCAGTTGAAGCGGGGATCGCTTGTCAACGACTGCCTCACAGCGGCAGGCAAGTTGGAGCCCTGTTGAGGGCAGACATCTCAAGGAAGTCACCTAGTCACCTTCATTCTGATCTCAGTGGCGGCAGTGCTTTTGAGGATGATCCGTATACTCTCTCGTGGCAGGCTCCTACCAATTTAGCAGGTTACCCTAAACCCTAAACCGCACCATACCGCCCAGGCAAGCCATGCTCGAGATCCAACCTCCGAAAGCCCAGAGCGGAAGTCCAAAACGAAGTTCCCACTCCTCAGGAGCCTCCCAGTCAACCTCCTCCGAAACCCGAAACCTGCAAACCTCAAGCCCCTAGGGTTTAGGGTCTAGGGCTAGGGTCTTAGGGTTTAGGGTTTTGGGGTTAAGGGTTTTAGGGTTAAGGGTTTAGGGGCTTAGGGTTTATAGGGTTTAGGACCCTGAGTTACGATTCCTAGACCCTGCAAACTTCTCCTCCCAAGACCCGAACCCTGGATCCCCTGAAGCAAAGACTTCCTCCGAAACCTGCCGTTCCCTTAGGCCGAAAGCTCGAACCCGGAAGGCTTAAAGCAACAAGGAAATTAAACAATGCTTTACCCATAGGCTCCATAGTAGTTCCTTTTTGGGATTTATATTTAAGGATCCCATAAGGTACCATCTTCTAGTGCTCCCCAGGATCGTCTACCGGCCCTAACTCAGATCGCCCAAGTTCCCTTAGTTACGGCACGCACCTTCAAGTATAACAGTATTCCGTAGGATTCCGGAATATAAAAAAGTCCACTGTAAAGGAGCCCAAAACCCTCTTCTAATGATTAGGGCCTGAACCCTAAACCACAAACCCCTAAACCCTAAACCCTGAAACCCTTAACCCTAAAACCCTAAACCCTGAAACCCTTAACCCTAATCCCTAACGGTTTGAGGTTAGTCCTTAATTAAAGGGATTCTTGGCCTGGAGTCTTCCAAGGCATCGAGAGCTGCTTGACTGGGGCTCCTTCGGCGTTTTTTTTTTTTGCTTTTTTGCTCTTGGTGTAGGGTTTTTTGGTTAGTTAGGGCGTAGGGTTTGGGGTTTAGGGTCTGGCATTTAGGGTTTTGGGAGGTTTAGATCTAGGGTTTAGGGTTCGGGATATAGGGTTGAGGGTTCTTGGTGGTTTAGGGCTCTGGGGTGTATAGGGACTAGGGTTTTGCTTGGTCGAAATTCGTGCTTATGTGCATTTTGCTTGGGGAAGGATTCCGCTTCCGGTTCCAGGCTTGAGTTGAGCTCTGGGGGTTTCCAACTCTGCGTCTAAAACCCTCCAGCTGCTAAGTATGACATATGCCCAGAGCCCTATGTATTGAACAGCGTGACAAAATGCTCTGTCAGAGCGTTGCTTAGGAATGTCGGCGAGTTTCTTGCACACGGGAATGGGGCATCTATCCAGATTCCTTCTTCTTTCCAGACCCTGCTCCTGATCTCAGTATCCAAGCCCTCCGAATCACGAATGCCCGGTTGGATTGGGGCTCGGTGTCAGGGAATCTCAGCTCTGATCCACCAACAACAAAACCCTTACTTTTTGAACGGTAGCCTAAACTCCGAATTGCTGCCGAGGGGCTTGTTGAAAACGATTTCTGACACTTTGGAGATATGGCTCTTCCTGCCCAGGGTCTTGGGCTTCGACTGACATGCCGATGGCGAGTAATTCTAAGTTCATGCATTTACGATGGAACCTACAATTCAAAGCTCGTGGTCTTGGGTTTAGGGCTTGATGGGTAGCTGTGGCACATAGATTGCATGCCTACGATTGGACTCTGCCGTGCCGTGTCGCTTTCCCCTAGCAGGACACAGAGCTGTTGGAGAAACACTACGTCTCCTATGGTCCTGAGCAACTCACGAGGCCTGCGAGGGAATGGCTTCATCCAGGAAGGCACAAGTGCAGACTAGTGGCATGGCAGCATAACTTGCAGCATGACCGCATGCAAACAGCCCCAACAATGCTGGCGCGAGCAACCCAATACCTGCTTCTCAAACTTGAAGACGACTACCTCAAGAAGCTGAACCCCCACAGAAAACATCGACCAGTGATGATCGCCACTGCGGAAGCCAAACCTTGAAATGAACTTCTTTACATGCTGGAACCCGCAAAACTCTGTCGCAAGCTTAGGTGCCTGGAAGTACGACATGAACTGTTGCGGGTGTATTTGACAGCATGTACGAGCCTCAAGCCACCCCAAACACTGATATCCAAACCCTAAACCGTACCCGTAACCCTGAACCCTAAACCCTCAACCCTAACTGAGCCCTTCTTAAATTAAACATGCAAATCTCATCCCCCGGATCATGACCCCTAGGTTTAGGGTTTAAGGGCTTAGCGTTTCGGGTTATGAATGCTACACCATCCAACTGATACCACATGTATCCTAAACTCGCAGCCCTGAACACAATGGCATACTGCTGATGATATAAATCCTGCATCACCTTAAGGACCCTAAACTATGGGAATTATGGTATATTCCTTATTATGGGTAAGGCAGGATTTCTATCATCAACCGTACTGGACCCTGGATCTCAAACTCCTCAACCCTCCCCGACGGAAGCCTGCTGCGGCGGCTCTGGTCACTGTCCCTTCAAGATTACATGAAATGTGAGGTCTCGGGGTTTCTTGTGCGCCCGTAGTAAACAAACAAAAAAACACTGTTTTACAATAATCCCGTAATTCCTAAGAGCACTCTGTGAAGTTTAGGGTTTAGGGCTTCCAGGTTCAAGTCTGGGGGCATCAGTGTCTCCTGAATGGGTTAAGTGTAAGGCTTGTTTAGGGTTGTGGTAAAATTCGGGCAACCATGCGAGAAACCGCACTAGCTCTTGCACTAGCCTAATTGGTTCGGCTGCTATTGGATTGTGTCCAATTGTGTCGAGGCCTTAAACCCGGCAATCTAAGGTCTAAGTTAAGGTCTAAGTTGCAGGGGGGGGGGGGGGGGGGGNNCTAAACTCTAAACCCTGAACACTAAACAGAAGTATCTCGACCCTAGGAGGGATTTGCAAGCTGATTCGGCTTGGGGCTTCAGGGTTTGGCGTTGGGTGTTGCATTGAGGCATATGTATGCATATATATATATGTATATATATATATGTATATATATATGTATATATATATATACATATATATGTATCATACATATGTATATATATATATATATGTGCGCGTGTGTGTATACATACATGTATATATATATATACACATACAATTATAATTATATATAGAGCAACATAGCATTGCGTGTACATGCATGTGTGTGTGTCTCTTTCTATAGATACATACATACATACATACATACATACATACATACGTCTATATATATATACATATATATGCATATATCTATATACACATGCACATATATACATATATATATATATTTGTTATGTAACTATGTATGCGTGTATACATTTTACTTGTATACACATAGAACGACATGTCTACAGCCCAAACCAGCCTTCGGCTCCAACGACGGAGGTACACAGGCCCGATATGCACGTGAGAACAGTTTCACGGAGCGTACACAAAACAACGCGTGACGCACATAGTGACTTAACAGTTAGCATGGGGTTGCGGCGTCTATACATTGCACAAGACACCCTTGAAAATGCACTATCACAGACCCTGAAGAGGCCACAAGGAAAGGATAGCACTGATGATTCAGACTCCGCGTCACATCCCTGCAGCTTGCCGAGCCTGCTGAAGGTTTTGCCAACCGACAGCTCAGATGTCGTGCCTCTCCATCTCCTTCTGGTTTGGGGCTTCGGGCTTAAGCCTTCTGGACCTCTTATGAGCCAACAGATTCCCTTTTGGCACCCTCAGAACCGTATCAGATGCTGAACTAATGCATACGTTGGGATCCAAACGCCTACTGTCTTGAGGGGTTTACCCAGCTAAGGTGGCACAACGTAAGGGCTTGGGGCTAAGGAGTTCTTATTGAAACGGAAGTCTTCTTAGGGGGTGCTGCTGGCAAGAACCGCCAGTCGACGCCACGACCCCCAAATTAGAGTGGCCTTCATACATGGTAAGTGGGCGTTTACTGTGTATTCTGGTCCATTTCAACAACACTTTATGAGACCTTCATACCTACATATAATTGGGTTGCACGGTGTCTTCTTGCACAGTTCAAAGAATAGCTGTAGAGGGATTACAGTTGAGTACAGTTTAAAGAGTATTGTAAATAATATTTGTATAGGGATTACAGAGGGGAATTAGCACCCGTAGTCCCGAACCTTGCAGAATAGTCCACAGCCTGCCCAGTAATTACAGGGTATGTCACCCTTCAGCTTGTAGACGATCGGGTCCCCAATCACCCCAAGACCCGGAAAGAAGCCCACATACTTCAGACCTCTAACCCACAACCCATATTCTTCAGACCTCTAACCCACAACCCTCGATAGAACCCATATAGAATCCCAAAGATACCCATAACAACCCCTAAGCTAAACTGCTAAACCCTAAACCATGCTGGCATAGATCCCCTCGTAAGCGCAAGCCTGTAGCTCTTAAAACCTGCATCTCGAACCAAGAAGCAGACGCCTTAGAGGCCTCCACGATACTGTGTAAGGATGCATTTCGGAGAAATACGATGTAGAGTCTTTGGTACAAGTTTCCCCCAAAAATACTCAAGACATACACAAGCCGTGTCTACACTCTCATCAAAACCGAATATGAACCCCCAAAGCCCTAAACCCTAAAGCCATAAACCCTCAAACGCCACCAACCCCCAACCCCTAAATCACTACACCCTCAAGCCCCAAACCCTTGAATCCCAAATCCCTAAACCCACAACACCAAGGGCCCTAAAACCAAACATGCCGTATCGGAACCCCTAGAGGAAGCCAAGCAACCCGCAGAAGCCTTAAAGCTTCAAGGAACCCCAGAGGGTCCGAGTACCCAAATAGCAAGGCTTTACGTCCCAAAATCCATACTCTAAATGGTGTTTGGACCTTGACACCCTACTATTTGGGCACTTGGACCCTCAGGGAACCTAAACCCCAAACCCTAAACTCAAAACCCAAAACCCTAAACCCTTCCTAGTGGAGGAACCGAAGCAACCCGCAGAACCCTTAAAGGAACCCTTAATCTAGGACATTTTCAGGTGGGTAGTTACCGTTATAGGAGCCTTATAGAAGGTCTATACCCTATAGAAGCCTTGTAGAAGCCCTATATACCCTAAACTCCCCACCTGTAGTTTCCTTTAACTTAAGGAACCCTTAAAGGAAGCCTTAAAGCCTTAAAGGAACCCTTAAGGGAACGGGCGGCCTGGAGGGCGAGGATCGTTGAGAGTCGGCCTCGCTGGCGTTGATCTCAGAAGGCTCTAAGGCGCCTGAAAGGGACACACAAATGGTTTAGGGTTTGGGGTTTGGGGTTTGGGGTTTAGGGCTTGGGGTTTGGGGTTTAGGGTCTAGGGGCGTAGGGTTTGGGGTTTGGGGTTTAGGGTTTGGGGTTTGGGGTTTAGGGTTTAGGGTTTACACATGTACCTTCCCCCTAAGGCTCCATGTAGTGTATTACTATATACTGTGGCCCCGAAATACATATAAACTGCTTGGGTGATGTAGGGTTCAGGGGTTAGGGTTCGGAGGGTTTAGGGGTTTAGGACGGGTTTAGGGTTTGGGGCCTAGGGTTCCTTGAAATCCCAAAAATAGGGCTTGCAGCTCAGGAATTTTGCGCGAAGCTCCCTTGGCTTGAACCTCTAGGACCCTTGGCTGCGAACTTCGGATTTCGGAGAGCGGACCTGGCCTGGCCGTCATTCCCATGCCCAAACAAACCCCTGGTTTAGGGTTTAGGGTTTAGGGTTTTAGGGTTTGGGGTTTAGGTTTCGGGGTTTAGGTTTAGGAAAGTTTAGGGTTTAGGGTTTACCTAGCAACCCCACCCCAAAGCAGATTGACACCTCGATCCGTGAAGAAGGACTAATATGGTGGCCTGAAAGGAGGGAGTTTTAATATGTCAGAGGTTTGCATTGGCATGAACCTGTAACCTTGAAGCCTGCGCTCGATCTGCGGCGTAGGATTCACGGTTGAGGGGTTCATACGAGAGATTTGCATGGATCTCTCTGGGCGGATACAGACGATAGCGCACAGCTCGTTAGCCTGACTATGACATTAGTAGTCGTACTGTTGATGATATAAATCCTGCATTACCTCAAGGACCTTATACTGTGGGAATTATGGTATATTCCTTATTGTGGGAAATGCAGGACTTATATCACCAACTGTAGGAGCACTAATGTCATTATTATTCCTATCAGTCTTAATATTCAGGAAATTTGGTTCAGAACCGAACTGTAGACCCAACAGCTCATACCTGGTAGCTTACACCGAAACTTCTCTGTCAGGATATATGGTTTGAGGTTCGCAACATTGAGCCCAAGGAAAGGGAAAGCTTTTTGTGGGCCGTGTTGGTGGCATTGGGCGCATAGGCTATTCGGGGGCTTTAGAACCTGCCTTACAAGCTCCACTCCCGGTGACCTTTAGCCCTGCGACCTTCCTGTCACAAAAACTACACCTTCAATAACCCTAAACCCTACTAACATGCCTAAGCCGAAAGAACACTTGAACTTTAAACCCTAAACTCCAAGCCATGAAAACCCTAATCGGCCTAAACCCTAAGGCCCCTAAAACACTGGACCTGTCGATGTCCCGGACAACCCCCCAGGCCTTCGTCTGCCTCGTCATCATCGCAGCCCATTACCTCGATCGTTCTTCCACAACCCCCTATGCCCTGAACCGCTCCAAACGCTGGACCCTAAACTAGAAACCACCCTAAACCACCCTAAACCCCTAAAGCACCCAAAACCCAAAAGCACCCTACAAGCCCAAAACCCGGATCCGACAAACACAAAAAGACATGAATTTACGGTCAGGCTGACGGCTCAGGCGAAAGGGTTAGGGGAGCTCTATAGTCTCTATAGAATAAAAGTTTCATGAAACGCAAGAACAGCTGGCACCACTTCACGGAGGACCTGGGAAGGTGGTTTGTAGTTCGTAGTAGTTTCTACCTACCTATAGACCAATTATTATGCAATTGATGTGGAATACATAGGGCTGCTAGGTGCGCGGGAGTGGGGGGCGACACACGGAACCCAGGGTTAAGGAGTACCCATAGGCCCCTAAGTAGTTCCTTTTTAGGGATTACCTTCTAGGATTCTAAATATAAACCACAAAAAGGAATTACTTAGGGCCTATGGGTAAGACCGAGTCCGCCGGGACTACTGGCTACTGTACCATGGTGGCCAGGCTCGGGTGAAAAGTGCCCTACGGCTGATGATATAATTACCCCATCAGAAGGAATATATGGTCAGGCGTCTGGCGTTCCCGGCCCCCCCCCCCCCCAATGGTATGGTCTGGTAGGGGTGGGGGGCGGGCGTGTGCGGAGAGTGGTCTGGCCGGTTGGGTGGGGTGCTGCTGTGGGCGGCCATGGGTCACAGAGAGGGCCGGGATCTTACACAAACCCTACGCAAGCCATAAACCCTATAACGTGGGGCGTGTTCCTGTTCTTACTGACCTTAACCTGTACTCAATACTTTAAACCTTACACCCAAGCCTAAAACCCGCTTAAATGCAGGCTCTTTGCTTGTCGCAGAGCATAAACCGTCACCCTAACCAACCTACACCCC
>CAJNJA010072031.1:273-22047 GCA_905231915.1 Symbiodinium necroappetens | reverse complement strand
TGAGCCGGTGCCGGCCACGAACATGCGGAAGAGCCGCTGCCTCGTGGGACCCCCGCACTTCCGCCCTGCCACGCCCTGCCCTGCCCTGCCTTATCGGAGTAGGACATGGCATGGGGCTTGGTTTCGGCCGTTCGGCGTTAGGCTTAGGCCTAGGGGCTTTTGGTGTCACTAGTGGTGCACTCGCCACGCTTCACTTTAACCTGTGATGCTGACTGAATTTTAGCCCAGAGCCCGAGGCCACCATCCAAGGCTTCCGAATGCCACCTCCACCGCCTGGCACCCGGCATGGAGGGCCGGGAATTTGTGGAGTTCCGGATCTGGTGGGCTTGTTTGGAAGGGCGACTGAGCCATCGCATGCCCGTTCTATATTCTGCCTGTGCTCTCATCTACAAACCCTAAGCCTTGAAACAGAAAACTTGACTTAATGACCAAACTATAACATACCCCTGAACGCTGAAGCCAAAGTCTAGCCCAGACCCGAAGCCCTGCTCATTCAGGTGGCGGGAAATCACCGCAGAGCCTCGCAGCTCAGCGCAACGAGGGCGTCCCAGAGCCCTGCCACAGAGGCGGAAGTCGTGCGATCCTCCTGTAGGCCTCAAAAAGCGGGTTTTCCGGAACATCGAGGGCTTCTTTGCCTTTTTCATGGTTCGAGGAGTGTTCGGCTCATCAGCCGTCTTTCTCTTTGTACGATTTTAGGGGTGTTTAGGGTTTGGGGGATTCAGGTCCTGACAGGTGCACAGTGACAAGCATTTGGAACGCAAGGCATGCAGGCCCGTCAACCGCAGAACAAAAGTGACCACGGCGTCGCTCATATTCATGCGACCCATGGGTCAAAGCCAGGTTCTTCTTTCTATTCAGAATCATGCATATGGGTCATAGTCGCAGCAGAAAGCCTCGACCGGACACCCCGAACCCTTGACCTTGAAGACGGAAAGCAGAATGTCAGGCACCTCCCAAAGAGGCAGCTGGAGGGCAGGAAGACCAGGCTCGGCTCTCGGCTCGGTTTTGCGGTTGCGTTGGGGCTTAGCTCGGCTCCCTTCGGCTCTGAATTGAAGTTTGAGGTTACGTTGTGGATTTAGAAGCTGATAGTCCGCAGGGCTTCGCAGGGGCGCTGGCGGGTTTTGCTAGGGCTTCCTGGTGCCGCTTTGCCCATTCAGCCCAAGCACACTCCCCAAAAAATTCGGGGGCCCCGCCAACGTAGCCACTTCCGTTTTTAGGGGCTTCCTGCGTTAGACTCTCGGCTTTCATCTTCTGCTTGGGTTTCGGCAAGGCTCCATCTCTCGAAAAGCACAGCTAGCCCGTGTCTCTGAGTCTTGGGTGCTGAGTCTAACCCCCAAGAGGCCTGAGGCCTGGCGGATTTTGAGATCCTCCCAACACTTCGGCCTAGCCGTCCTTTCAGGGCTGAGAAGATTGTGGGGCTCTTGAGAGAGGAAGCTCAAAACCCCTGAGCGCCTGCCAGAGCTCCCTTCTTGGTAAGGAGCTCTCAGGGGAAGCCCTTCAAATGTCTCGTAAGAACAGCCGACGTCCCTTTTCCTGCTCCGCCCAAAGCAGCCTTTCCCTAGCTCCCGGTCCCTGTCAGCCCACTCCGGCTGGGTGCATGAACGGCAAGGCGACTCGCTGGGCTCTTTCCGTGGGTTTAGGGCCTTTTCTTGGGATCTGTGACCTCCCGCTACAGGATCGGTTTGCAAGTGTGTAGGCAGGAGAGGATGCCTCTTGAATCTCGAGCGAAGTATTTCAGTATTTCATACCAATCCTTTGCTCTTTTCTGGTCCAGCCATTCCGATTGCTTCGCTTCTACACGCAGTTGGTCACACCGATTTGTGAGGGTTTGTTGTCTTTCCCGCGGCCCCTTTGAATCGCACTAGTCGCAGATGCCCAAATGCTCAACCGCCAAACCTTGAACTCAGTAGAGTTTCATAGGATCGTCGCAGGACGTCAATGACCCGAAGACGAGCGAAGCTTTGGCGGCGCCGAATGGTCTGGTGCTGACTAACGGCAGCAACAGCACCGCCTGTCGCCCTCCAGGGAACTCCATCACCGCTCCGAAGTGCACACTTGCCCACTGAACCTCCGATATCCAGGCGTCATCACCTTCAGAAGCGACTATGTGGAGGCGGGGTGCGCTTGAGATTCCCAGGATCGAGGTGAGGTGTGAGGGCTTGGGGGTTTTGGGGTTTGGGCTTCTTGTGGATTCTGGAGAGCCCGGGGTGTACCGAGGCGCGTCGTTTCTTGCATTTCGGACCCCCAGCGGCTGTTCTCGGGCTTTCTTTTGGGTCTCTTTTTGAGAGGTCAACAACGGGGAGACGAGCTGCACGGAGGAGGGTGGCTTCACGCTCCACGTGGAAATCCTCCGTCGGGTCCTCGGCTCCCGGGCACATCGAAGACTTGGGGGTACTGGCCGGCCGGGAGGTGCAGGAGATAATATAATATAATATAATATACTATAATATAATATAACATACTATAATATAATACAATATGAGAGCATCGGAATTGGTCCCGCATGTTGCAGGCTTCAACGGCTGCGAGGGGCGGGTCAGCTGCAAGATGGAGTTAGAGGGCCTCTCCGCCGTCCCAGGCTCATGATTTGCTGCTCTTTCGCTGACCCGCAGTGCATGCACATATACAGATAGATCTATATATATCCCACAACATCGTTCCAAGTTCCAACAACTCATAGGCCTGCCTCAGTAGTGTGAGTATTGGTGTTGGTGCATTCTGCATGCGGCCTGAAGAGCTCAAATCCTGAAGGCCTGTCGAGATAATCTGAAAGATAAAAGTAACGGCAATCCGCTTGCATGTCTTCGACACGAGACTGCCGTGCACGAGAGTCCGCAGTAGGAAAGCCAGCCTGTGATCCAGACTATGTGTAATGTGTATGATACCCTTCTGTTTGGAGTAGTGCCGCTGTAGAGGAGTATCCTGAACGCATGGAGGTCGAAGAACCACTGCACGTTTAAAACTGGAGAGTATAAAGACGGAACATCTGAAACCAAGCACGATGACAAGATATGACAGCTTCCCCTTCTTCTGTGGTCAAGCTAACCACATGGGTTCTGTGATGTGCTGGCAGTTCGCCTGGGTCCGTAGGGTATGGTTGGCACACGCAGCAGCAAGCATCTCAACTAACGGAAACAAGTTTACTGATCGTCATTCCGATGTTTTCTTGGCGTTAATCAAGGCCGTGTTAGCCACAGCAGCAGACAAAGACTTCGAACATCTTCGAACCCAGTGGTTCGTGGTTCGTGCATGGCATCACAGATGTCTTGAGAGTGTCGTTGGCATGAGACCATCTACGACCTACTATTTCAGCATTCCAGTGAAGTTTAGTTGTTCAGTGAAGAGTATCCAGCGATCCACTCCCAAGTCATCCTATCGGAGCAGGTTGAGATGCAAATCAGCAGTCTGACAGCTCATAAGCATGGCATCCGTCAAAGATGGGTCGGCATCGAAACGACAAGCACAAACAGCGCCCCATCCACCTCCACGTTGACTCGGTGAAGGTGAAGTACGAAAGCTTTGGATTGTTTCACAGCAGAGGTTTGACTCCCCCCCCCCCCACTCTCCACGGAGCCTGGAAACTTCGCGGCTGCACCTGCATGCGACGCATGTGCCGGCGCTTTGCGCATGCGGCTGTCTGAAATTTGAGCCCTGCAGGCTTCAGCCCTTGAAGAGCCAGAATCCCCCCCCAAAAGACGGAACCCGACTATTCCCTGAATCCAACAGCTGACGTTGGGCAGGCAAGGACTTCTTAGAGCTCGCCGGGGGCCTTGTCGGGGAACGCTTCAGGGAAGAGCTTCATCGACAAGCCTGACAGGCGCAGAAAACTCCTAGGTAAGCCAGGAGTACTGATATAACACTTAAGTTTAGAAGACTACGAGACCTCAAGCCTCGATTGTCACGCCTAACAGCTTAAAGTACTTGGGATTGCAGGTTGTTGCGGTGTTGGGGCTTCATGTGACGTACTTGCGGGGCATCCTCAGTGTCGAAAGGAGAGGTGTTGCCATAAGGGATACTATTCAGAGTGCTCTACGGGACACTTCAAGGGTTATTTCCCAAAGCGGGGTGTGTGTGTGTGTGTGCCAGAACTTCCAAACCCACGGTTCATTCAGAGTTTGTTTGCCCTTGGCCCTATCCCCGAGGCAGATAACCAGCTCGTCTTCGAGTCTGGCGAGATGTCCAAGCAGGCATTTTCAGGGGTTCGGGAGCACTGAACGACCCGGACGGGCTTTGCCAGCCCGCCAATCCGGACGCTGCTCCTGCTATTCCTGCTACAACTACGAGTACTACTGATGACGATTGGCGGTTTGTTTGGCCAAGACACTGTCGTGAAATACTCGTCGCCTCATGCCAGATGTAAACCATCCATCGAACCTTCACGGAAGTTGTGGGCTGACGTAGTGTTCTACCGTCCATGAGCAGGTCCCGGTGAAGATCCTACAGCAGCGCCCTGAAGAACCCGACGATCTCCTGCAGCTGGTGCTCTCTGAGGCGGGTCGCTTGGGGCCCTCAGGGGTCAGAGCCAAAACTACAGTCTTGTTGATGTGACCCGTCATGCGTGTGAGATAGCTCCCGCTACAACTACTCTTATCGGCGGTTCTTTTGATGATAGCGAGTAGGGATGCTGATCTTAGTAATGTCGAGCAGAATCATCGCCGACAAGATGTTGCAAGGACTGAAAGGATGTACATAGATCATTCAGCAAATGAAGAGGGAACAGCATTCGGGCGAATCGTGTTCGAGTACCATTGTAGGGCCAACTGCTCTGAGCAATCACAGTGGTGTTTGGAACAATCAGAATAGACATAGTGCTGATCTAAGTACGGATGGTCACGGTGATTGCAATGGTAACATGCATGGTCGAAGTTTTAGTATTCACAAACACTGCAAACAATAATATTAATAATCTTACAGATGGATAGCTACAGTAATCGGACAGGTACCTGCTGCTGCTAGAAGTACTGGTGCTAGTGCTACTTGGGCTGCTGTTGTTGCTGTTGCTGTTGCTGGTGCTGCCGCCGCCGCTTTTCCTCCTACTGCTCCTCCCGTGCACCAACATCCCCGGACAACGAGCTGTTTAGGTCTGCGTTCGGGGTTCGGGTTCCGAGCCCCTACAATGGCCCTACAAATCATGGCCTGCTGACAGGAGTCGGTGAAGCCTAAAGCCTACAAGCCCTATAGACACCCAATATCCTAAAGGCTCCACACCCTAAGTGAAGTTCTGGCATGAGGTCGAGGGACCAGAGGAGGGCGGGGTCATGTTCAACCCCCACGACGATGGCGGCCGTGAGTTCGGGCCCCGAGTTCCCCTACTGACTTTTACCCTGAGACTGGTAGTTATTCATAGTCTCTTCGCTCCAATGGTCTGTTGTATTACGCTAAAACATATACCAGACTACAATATAATATATTATGTTATGGTATTCACTAAATAATTAGGTTAGACTAGGCTATCTTATGTTAAACTATAGTCTCCTCCTTCTCCATAACTGTACCCTACACTCCTCCTGAGTCCTGCTGCTGCTGTTTCTGGTAGACCTACTCCCACTCCTTCCAGCTCTGGCTGCTGATGCTGCTGTGCAGCTAGCGTGATCATAAGGACGCGAGAAAACTACAGCCAGACTCGTTTGATGAATCCTGATTCCGCAAGCAAAGGTGTTTCTAGCACTGCTTGTGTTCATGATTGCACGTGATACTTTTGTATTGTCGTTTTGGCTGGCTCTACTTCTTGTCATGAGTGTCGTGATAATGTTATTGCTGTTCATATCAGGAACTAGTAACTAATAATCTCATGCCTCTTCTTGTATCATCCGAAGATCCTTGTCATTGTTGCACCTGGCACTGCGGGCCATGCCGAGATCTGAACGGCCCAATACCGGGCGCCCAAGGATGGCGCTGCTGACCATCGCCATCAAGAACAACCCAGAGCCCCCCCTCAAAGAAAGGTGCGCCCAACGGGTTGGGTGGCTTTGCAGTTTGGGCTTTCGGTTCGGAGCAGGAGCGTTTAGCCGTCTGCGCGGCAATGGCAGCTAAAAGCTGAGGCGCACATTAAGAGCAACTCCTCAACCCAACAGTGTGGAAGCTCAAGCCGAAATCCAGGATCATCGACCCCGACAATTTCAGTCGCGGTTTGGAGGCCTGCCTGTTAGTTGATGGTGCCCGCACCTACATGGCAAGTCAAGGTGCAAGGAGGCTTGTGTGGTCAGCTTCGGTGCGTTGGGGCGGTGTTTTTGGAGGGTTTAACGGGCTGTTCTTCGCCGCCTCAATGCTGGAAAGCTCCCTTCAGACAGCTTTCCAGGAGTGGAAGGAGCAGATCCTCAGCTCCATCAAGCTGGAAGAGCCAGAGGCAGAGGAAAATGAGGACCCGTGCAGGGCATCGGGGCAGAGTCTCCGGGCTTCTCTTTGGGCTTTGTCCTCCATGTCTTGGCTTTGCGTGCGTGTGTCGGCGCCCTAAGAGACCTGCTGGTCTTAAGACTTTTTCCCTGGCCCAATCCCACAGAGCTCGGAGCCAAGAGAACCTTCAAAGCCACACCTGCTCGTAAAACCCCGCGGACCAAGACCCTCCAGTAACTACACTACACCCCGAGCCCTGCGCCCCAAACCCCGAATCTTCAACCTCAGGGAGCCTACCTTGTGCCCGAAAACTTGAACCTGGAGCCCTAAATCATAAGCAGCCCCCGGCCATGTCATAGACATGCCCTGACTAAGCCCTAAACCCTAAACCCTAAACCCTAAACCCTAAACCCTAAACCCCAAACCCCAAACCCTAAACCCTAAACCCTAATCTAAGCAAGGGTTTTATGTTTCAAGGACCCTCCCAAGCTCGGCCCAATGGACTACGTCCTCTTCGTGGTCGGCAGGGGCCCTGGCTGAGCGCACCGAGAGGTGGGGTTTAGGGTTTAGGGTTTAGGTGGGAGCGCGTTTTTTTGCAAATTTTGGGCCTTCGGTCGGTGTTGGGTTTTGGGACTGTAGGAGCCTTTTTTCCGGAATTGGGGTGCGGGGTTTTTGGGTCTTGGGGGGGTCCCAAGGTTTACCTGAGTTTGTGGCTTTCTCTGTTGAGGCAAGGCGTGGAACCTGACGCCTTTTTGGTTGCTGGCCTTGTGACATGTGAGATCTCGACAGCCGACTGTCCGATGAAGACCCAAGGCCGTGATTCCGTTAGTGTGAGCAGCCCAAGACCTCGAAAGCTCAAACCGAAACCGACCCGACAAGAACATGAGCGCAGCTGCTGCTCTGGTGTTTGTATGCCCAAGCTATAGCCGCAACTTCCCAGGTCTGCCTTTCAAAGTCTTCTTTGGCCTGGTGTGCCCACCAGCATGCTGGGCCGGTTGCAGCCTGAACTGCCGGGAGGGAGAGCGCCCTTAGCGGGAGCTGAGCTTCTTGAGCCGAAAACTCTCCCTATCCCTCTCCCTCTCCCTCTCCCTCCCCCGCCCCAGCCCCGCTTCTGCACTCTCGCGCTCCCCTGCCCCGCTCTCCACTCACCATGGTCTCCTTCTCCCTCCCTCTCGATTGCATGTAAAGGTGCGATGATGATGACAAGACCAGCAAGTGCGATTTGACAATGACGACAGCGATGATTGCAGTGGTGACGCAGACAAGCAAGATGACAGGAAAGGAAACAAAAGTTTAAAGGCTGAGATGGACATAGGGACAGATGCGCCCGACTGTTTTATTGTGGATACAAAGAAATGCTAGTTACATATGGCATATGATTTTGCTTGCATTTGAGATACCAGCTGTGTGGGTACATAGATGCAAAGATGCACCGACAGCGCCGCTCCGCTGCGTGTTCGCCCTTCCGAGCCCGGGCGGGGTTGTAATGAGAATTCACAGCAGGGAGAAGGAGAGGGAAAGGGAGGAGGGGCAGAGAGAGAGGTACTAGAGAAAGGGAGAGGAAGGGAAATGGCTTAGAGGTGCATGAGTAGTGTTGCCGGATGCAAATCACTTTCGTAGTGGTCCCCTTGCCTACGAACCTAGCTTTTCAGAGCATGCATTACCCGCTTGCTGGGCCGCACTCCCTGAGAAGACCTTAGCTGCCAGCGGATGGATCCTTTTGCCTCACCTCATGTTGACTGAACACTTGGCCTCAATGCTCTGTTGTTCCGAAGATATTCGTGACATCTGTCCTGGGGATCACGTTTTTCTCTGTCTTGTACTTCCAGCACCTGGTCATAACAACACGACTGCTGGTTTGCCCAATCCCTTTGCACAGCCTCGGCATTCGGAGCACGCGTGAGAGCTCTCACAGCCTCCTACAAGCCCTATAAGCAGAGGGCCTGCGGCCAGGGGGGCTTTCCCAGAGCCTTATGGCCGCGAGAAGAACCGAGAGTGACGGAGAGAGGCGGAGTGAGGAGCGAGAGTTTTTTTCATCTCCGCAGCGCCGAGGCGGCTACTTGCTCTTTGTGATGGCGCTTGGTTGGGTCGGAGTGACTTGGCACCGATTCGCACAGGGTCGTCTTTGCCCCACTCAAGTTGGGACCCCAAGGCTGGAAAAACCGCACAGGGCAACTGTCGGACAGTTTTCGTTCATGCGGGCTTCTTCCCAGCAGTCCCGAAAGACAGACACATTCGGACCATTCGAGCTACCCTTAACTCCCCAAACCCTTACGGCCCATACCTTCAAGCCGCCGTTTGGAGCTGAAGGGTCTCAGGTTTGGGTTTTCAGGCACCGGTCTTCGCAGCAGCTTGAAAGTGACAGCGCTCCGAACTTCCAAACTCCATGGGCCCTTGACCAAAGACCCCCAATACTGAACTCCTAGTCTCCTGACCCTACGCCCTGAACCTGAAACCGGAACCACCCTAAGCTTGAAACCCCAAACCCGAAACCGCTTTCTCCAGGTCGTCACAGCTCTGATCAGTGACCTCGCGTCGCTTTTCGGCTGCTGCGCAGGCGTCTTGGGAGCTAGTTTCAGCGCCGTGGAGTTTGGAATTTCTGGTAGTGAGTCGACTAGGGCACTCTGCACCGCGAAATGCACTTTGAGTGCTTGAGGCCACCGGGTCCTTCAGTGACTTTCAAGTCGTTCAGCGGGCATCGGGCTTTCGTTGCGCAGTTAGCTGTTTAGTTCGTTTTTATGAGTCAGGGGAATGGTCGAGCACTAGGAAAGGACAACGCAAAAACATCACCTCCGCCGAAACGGTCTCGAGGAGACCAGCAGCGGCTCAGGTTGAATCGAAAAGTGCAGACATCAAAACGCCTTCTTTTCGGCTATATTGGAGAGAGTCCTGCAGATCTGGAGCAGGCTTTCGCCTGAAACCGGTACAGCAGAGCCCGACAGCTCATGGTCAGGCATGCCAGATGCCACCACGGCCATCACGATCGTGGCTATGGGCACGTCCTTGCCCGGAGCCAAACTTGCTTTCAGCCAGGGTTTTCTTCCTTAAGCTTCAGATCTCCAGTCCGAAAGCCTAAACCAACTTAATTATCTACAAAGCATTCAGGGACAAATCTGGGAAATTGGCCTCTGCTGCACCGTTACTACTAGGTACTAGTACTAGTACTAGTACTAGTAGTAGTAGTAGTAGTAGTAGTAGTAGTCGTAGTAGTAGTAATGGTAGTAGCAGCAGCAGCAGCAGCAGGAGGAGGAGGAGGAGGAGGAGGAGGAGGAGGAGGAGTAGTAGTAGTAGTAGTAGTACCAGTACCAACGAAAGCTCGGCAGCAAGACAAACCACGACGCAGCTCTATGAGGCCGGACACCTTTGCTTCAATGGCGTCTGCCGCCAAGGACGACACTGCCGAGACTTGGCACGTTAAGATGCAGGGCTCCTGCGGCCTGCGATTCATTGAGCTCATCGATCGAGACCGAGAAGCTTGAAAAGGCTGTCCGGCGAGCACCGAGGCGATGGCGGCGAATGCTCATGAGAGTTCACCAAGTGTGGTGGTGATGGGGAATTGAGGGTTTTGTAGTTCTCATCAACTTCTCTCATGCGCAGCCAGAGAAAGCCAAGGACTCTTCCATTGTCAATGCCCTCGCCTCAGATCTGGAACTGACGGTCCAAATCCGGTGCGAAATCTCTGGCTCCCAGGTCATGGTTTTAAGCGGTTTAGGTTTTTTCGCGGGAGGAAGCTTCAGTTGTCGAATATTTCGGAGGCAGGGCGAACGGGGCGAGCTCTGCAGCCTAACGCAAAAAGCAGGGTTCTGATGGTTTGGGGATTTTGAGGTTGTAAGGGGTTCAAGACAGCGTCAGCAGTCAGGTGACAGGCAGCAACTCTGTGAACGTCTACCTTGGCATTGGCATTCCTTGGTTGGCTGCAGCGCTCTACTGGACCAGTGTGAGGGGCCCAGTCAGTGAGCGGGGATAGGGGACTAAAGATGTCTAAAGTCGAGAGGAAGCATGCCGGGAGTTTACGCTGGACATGGTGTGGAACATGTTGGTTGCTTGGGCTCAAGGCACCTCTCTCTCAGCTTTTCAGAGACAAGAATCGAAAGGCAAAAGTAGTAAACCCCGGACCCTAAACCCTAGATCCCTCATCCTAAGCTTGAAGGCCCCGAGCGCCGCACCAGAACACCCTAGTGCCCTATTGCTCCCAGCTCCCAGGGGCCTGTGGATGCCTGGAGGTTGCGGTATGCGGTGCGAGACTCGGGCTCCTTCTGGCGATGGACTTCTTCTTCAATTGATTCTTTTTGGATGGTTGCCAGTAGTGCTGTTTGTTGACATGGCCATGATAATGGTGTACATGCTGATGATGGTGCTGATGACGATGATGATGTTGAGGTTGTTGTCGATGATGATGATGATGGTGATGATGAGACTGTTGATGATGACGATTATTGCCATTATTTTCCGATTGGTAGGTTGTCGCTTTCAACTAGGGCGGAAAGCTGCTGTACTCGTCGGTAGAAAAGTGGCTTCCGGTGGAGTATAGCGATGGAAACTGCCACAAGAAGAGCAGTTACTCTTACCCGTTCTTCTTAAATGCATTCCGACACTTCCTACAGTGCTCTTGTTCTGTTTTTTCCAATTCGTCTTCTTGGTCTTTGACTGTTTCCTTGGAAAGCTCTCATGGCCTTTCCGTCGTTCGCACTCTTCCACTTGAAATGGTACACATGTCAATGATCACAGCAATCAAAGCTGCTGCAGTGAGGGTCTGTTCGACATCGTCTCTTCATCATGTTCCCCATTTAATGCAAGCATCTTCTTTTGCGCCCACTATGCTCGCTACGCGGACCGCCCCATCCAGACCCATTAAATCATTAACGATGACAGCAGAACAGGTTGAACCAGCACTTGAGGATTGTATTCGCCCCTCCCGCAAAGTCGAAACCAAGGCTAAATAAACTTATGGCCCTAGCCATAGGTTGGAGCGTCCACATCGCCAGGGTTGACGTGATTACCTTTGCCGCAAAAAATTACAACTGAATCGTTGCACTGGGGCCTTGGGTCGGCTATACTGTCGCAGCCAAGCCGGGGGGCGGCGATGGTACAGATGTTCCCAAGTCTTCAGGCTCTTGCTAAGTTTGAGGGTCCAGGTGTGTCGGCTCTTGTGTCTAGGTGTCGCATGGTGTCGCCGTCTTCGGGCTTTCGGGGAAGTATCTAAGTTGCGGACAGCAGCATGACCAGAGGACCTCCCAGACGTCTTGAACAACTATCCGAACGGCGCCTTTGTCGTCAAGGCACTCCCAGCACAATAATCTGATGTAGACACGTAGAGTCAAACCCTGCGGCATGCTCATCTTGATTAATCCGGATTGTCCGGAATCCTTCCTGCTGGGCCTGATTGTGACTGGGTCTTGAGGAATCTCGTTTGGGAAGCGAGCAGAACCTTGGCCTAACCCCACCAGCTTTTCCTGCAGAGTCAAAGAGCCCCAAGTTTGGATGACGAGCAGAGCTTGGCCTTGCAGTCAGACAGCGAGCTGGACCTGATGTAATCGGCATATAGCTTCCTTTAGGTGTCCACAGAACCTATGTGGCTGCATGGTTTGCTCGCGGTTGTATATCTACCCGAGCATGGCATTCTGAGGGAGCTCATATCTGGGAGGAGTCGTCCACGAGCGGAGATGTCTTCTGTAAGTCTGAAGATATGTCTCGGACGTCAGATCTGCTAGCAATCAAGGCTTTCCGGAGGCCAGTTTTTGGAGTCAAGGTATCCATATAGTGACGCTGTGCGTAAGCAGAAGCGAATCTGTCAGATCGGTAGTGTCGTCACCACTCCTACCAGCTACTAAGCTCACTGGGTCCAGGACCTTTCGTCCGCCTGTCGTATCAGCATTTTGCTGAAAAGAAATACGGTAAGACTTATGAAAGTAGCGAAGGTCCATGTTGTCGCGAGCCTGTAGCCTGGATTCCCGACATGAGAACGAAGGCCGGTGCCCTCGGCTTCAGCGTCCTCCTCTTCAACTGCGTTGGGGTGGTTTGCCTGGCCCGGCCCTCGGCAGGGAGTGTTTGTTTAATGCACGAATGTTGAGCCCTCAACCAGGTTAACCACCGTGCCGTTTGGGTTGGACTAAACTCCCGCTGTGGGATTTAGAGGTGGGGACGCGCTTTCCTTTCAGGAGCCCAGCTGCGTTCAATCTGTAATGCACTAAGAAGTGACGACTCAGCAGATAGACAGACATATAGAAAGAAGGATGGGCCATTAAGTAGGCAGATAGATGGCAGTTTTAGGACGACGGTTAGTCACGAGGATACTGCAGCTGTCTACGCATTATTTCGCAATGCAGCATTCCCTCTGCAGGCGAGGCCGAGTACGTCTTCGGATGTCTTCCGGGTTGGGGACGCGCAGTTGGAACGTAGGAGATCCGTTCTCCGAACCGACAAAGCAAAGCAGCTTGATCCCAAGTTTTCCAGAAAGTCGGTGTCGGCCGCAGGCAAAATCAGGCCAGCTCGTGAGCATCAGCCAAGGGCTTTTCGTCCACGGCATTTTCCGGCGTCGACCGCCCGTCCAAACATCATGAGCATCAGCCGCAGGCCACCACCAGACGGACGGAGCGCAGTGAGTATCAGCCGCAGCTCATTGCGCCGGCTGTCGACCTAGCATCACGAGCATCAGCTTCCAAGGCCGTTCCGGGACTCCGAATTATGTGCGTCAGCCACAAGTCACCCGTCCCGGCACGAGCACTTTGCCACGGCAGTGCCAGTGTCGACAGCGAGACCAAGTATTTTGAGCATCAGCCGCAGGCTGCTCGGCCACGACGGGGGCAGACCAAGCATCATGAGCATCAGCGGCAGGCCGCTCGACCACGGCATTGCCAGTGCCAACAGCCAGACCAGTGATCATGAGCATCAGCGGCAGGCCGCTCGACCACGGCATTGCCAGTGTCGACGCCCAGACTAAGCATCATGAGCATCAACCGCAGCGTTGCCAGATGTTGCCAGTGCCGACAGCCAGACCAAGCATCACGAGCATCAGCTGCACGCCGCGCGACGACGGCATTGATCAGCCGCAGGCCGCCCGATCGTGGCATTGCCAGTGTCCGTCCGCAGCCAGACCAAGCATCATGAGCATCAGCGCAGGGGGCTCGGCCACGGCAGTGCCAGTGTCGACAGCCAGACCGAGCATCATGAGCATCAGCGGCATGCCCATAGATCATGGCATTGCCAGTGTCCACAGCCAGACCAAGCATCATGAGCATCAGTCGCAGGCCGCTTAGCCGCGGCATTGCCCGTACCGATGGCCAGACCAAGCATCATGAGCTTCAGCGGCATGCCCCTCGATCATGTCGACGACCAGACCAAGCAGCATTAGCCGCAGCCCGCTCCATCACAGTATTGCCCATACCAGTCATCATGAGCATCAGCCGCAGTCCGCTCGATCACGGTGTTGCCCAGACCAGTCATGGCATGGCCAGCGTCCACAGCGAGACCAAGTATTGAGCATCAGCCGCAGGGCGCTCGGCCACGGCAGTGCCAGTGTCGACAGCCAGACCGAGCATCATGAGCATCAGCGGCATGCCCCTCGATCATGGCATTGCCAGTGTCCACAGCCAGACCAAGCATCATGAGCATCAGCCGCAGGCCGCCTAGCCGCGGCATTGCCCGTACCGATGGCCAGACCAAGCATCATGAGCTTCAGCGGCATGCCCCTCGATCATGTCGACGACCAGACCAAGCATCATGAGCATTAGCCGCAGCCCGCTCCATCACAGTATTGCCCATACCAGTCATCATGAGCATCAGCCGCAGTCCGCTCGATCACGGTGTTGCCCAGACCAGTCATGGCATTGCCAGTGTCCACAGCCAGACCAAGCATCATGAGCATCAGCGGCAGGCCGCTCGACCACAGCATTGCCAGTGCCAACTGCCAGACCAGTCATCATGAGCATCAGCCGCAGGCCGCTCGATGACGTCATAGTCAGTGTCCAGAGCTAGACTTAGCTAGACCAAGCATCATGAGTATCAGCCACAGCCTTCCAGAGCAAGCATAATATTTATCATTCCGTATGGTCTGAAATTGATGTGATGGCGACAGTTCCAGAGTCGCGAACCAACATCCAAACATCAAGTTACCGTGTGTTGCTCGAATTTCATTTCATTCATTCGGCAAATTTCGGCAAGGTCGTTCTGCGTGTGCGGCGTTTGGCGCTGGGTGGCGAGCTGGGCGGCCCCAAACGTGCAGCTTGGGCGGGGTGCCCCAGGATTCTTCTGCTTGCATAAACCCATATCTAGGATGCATGATGTGTTTCGACAGGCTTCTAAATCCTTAAGCCTTACAGCTCAGAAGAAGCACATGCAATAGATTCGCTAGTTTGAGATGCCATGGTACGACGCATGGGTCGTAATGGAGAGAGAATCCCAGTCACTCAGTCACTTCGCAATGCTCTATGCGAGAGACCTCTCCAGGTCTGCAAGGTTGTAAGGCGTCGTTGACTGTGCTAGGGTTATTGTAATTGGTGGGCTTGCAGAGCAATGCTTGCTGATGGCAAGTGTGGCTGCTGTTTCCGTGGCAAAGTTTTGGGCAAAATGGCTCAGTTCGTATCACTTTTCCATCCACGATGTCGCGTGTACCAAACCCTAAGCTCGGAACGAGATGAAGGCGGACCAGTTGTCGTGGTCGTGGACTCGCGGACCCATGCAAAAGTTGCAAGTTTGAGAGTCGACAGTGAGACTGGCTGCCCCCCAAGCTAGCCTGCGCAGCACGGAAATCCAATGTGCGCTGCACACAGGCCAAGGAGGCACATCTCACCGCCTTGCGGAAGACCTTGCACGTTGCACAGGCTGCTAGCCGAGCCGTTGCAGGCAGAGCAGCACGCCATGGATGATGGATGTCGCAACAGTAATGAAAGCAAAAGCGCAGGGACACGCAGCCGATCTCAAAAGCTTCACGTCCAACCGAAGTTCGCGCATGAGCAACTGCACAAGACTGTCGAGGGAGCGATTGCCTTTGCATGGGACGTTATGACTACTGCAGTGAAGGTAAGAGACGTCACGGGATGAGCGGCCCTGGTATCGCATAGGGGACGAGGTGAAACAATTCAGCGATGCGGGCTTTCGTGGCCAAACTTGGTTGGGGGGGAAGTCTGGAGGGCAGTGTGTGGAGGTGATTTGCACAGTTAGCATGGCACTCTTCACGGAGCAATCTGTTGTCGACTTCTTCTTCGCGCCAAGTGCCGGGGCATGCTGTCCGTTGGATTCCACTGGCATAGGCTGTCAGGAAGCGTGCAATAATGCTGAAATTCTGGATTCGCTGGCATAATGTGAGGAAGCGTTCAATAATGCCGAAATTCTGGATTCGCTGGCATAGGCTATGCGGAAGCGTTCAATAATGCTGAAATTCTGGATTCGCTGGCATAGGCTGTGAGGAAGCGTTCAATAATGCTGAAATTCTGGATCCAGTTCGGCGCTTGCTTTGTGGCGTGGGTATATGATGCCACACGCTTTCCTTTGCTACGGCGGTACTTCCGGCATGCTCCAACCAGCAACAGAGATTCGAAGCTGCTAGATTTGCTCCCAAGCGCCTGACCAAATTGAGTTGTTGTGGTTAGACCATTTGCAAGAACACAATGCTTCATTTTTTAATTCGGAAAAAACGTTCGCAGCATAATCCGGTGTCCAGGAAAGGCTACGTGGTTGGGGCGCTGGGCAGTACACGACGTCGTCTTGTCGTTCTTGCCTTCCGATCTGAAAATGCCTCGGCTGATCTGTCTGCAAATGACAGTCGAAAGCCATGATGTGTGAGAGCCAAACACCTTGCAGCCTGTAGTAGCACTGTTGAAAGACTTGCATTGTTGGATGGTGCAAAATGGAGCTGCAGTCATCCTCAGCCGTCTGTCCCCTCGGAGGATGAGCTCCTGCACATCGTTGGGCCATGCTAGTACAATGATGAATCGAAATGAATGGCGCTCTACTTGCGGTGTTTGAAGCTTTGTTAACATGTTGGTCCATGTAGATGGTGTTGAAATGCTTCGAAGCCCTGAAAGCCCGAAACCGTCGAGCCTGAAACCCCTTAAACCTTGCATGAACCCCCTGTACACTAAAACTGCGCGCTGCGCGGACGCACAGTCCTGAGCCGTTTGAAGTCTGGAAGGAAGCTTCGGAGATCGAAACCCCAAAGCTGCAGGGCTCCTCCATTACGCTCTTTACTCTTTGGGCCGTCTACATCGCTTCGTCCATCTGGAGGCACGAAAGGGCTCTGAGCTTGAAGGGGTCTTGGATTGGCTTGAGGAGTTTGAGCGGTTTCGCTCTTTCGGGAGTGGCCCTCCCTGAACCCTGAACCCTACGTCCGAAGGCTTCAGCTTTTGAGTAGCAGTTGTGATTCGTTTCTTCACGAGGTTATCATCCTTATAGTTGTGCCCATCGACATCATTTGCTCTCACACATGCTGTCGGAGAGAAGCCCTCGAAACTTAGCTTATCAAGTGCCATGCTGTTTATGCCCAAAAGGGCGTTTCCTGTGTCGCCCTTTCGTCTCACGAAGCCCGTCGAGCCAGGATCCCCCAAGCCCGCAACCGCAAGTCGCTCAACGGGTCTGTCTGCAAGTTTTGAGCCCCCAGACTTCGCAACCCAGATACGAGGGGTCTCTTCCGCCTGCACCGGCAGGAATTCGTCCGAAGATGCGGAGGTTGGAAAGTATACACATGAATATATAGCACAAAATAAGATGACATGATACTACGAGCACAACACAAACTTACATAGGTTCAATAGAACTTGAGAGAGCATAGACGGCGGTTACGGATGCGGGAGCATGTGCACAAACCATCGACGACTAGACAAATGAGTAAGCATAATAAGCGCATGCATACATGTGTATCCAGAGCTACTATCTGTCGTTGTATATCTATACGTGTGTGTGTGTGTATTCTTATACGCATTTATAATTACATACATATTTCATTACATGATGCTATACAAATGTATATACTATATGCACAAATACTCCTGCACGCACACACACACACGCACACACACACACACACACGCGCGCGCACACACTTACGTAAATGTATCTGATATGGTCTGATATGGGTTGGGTTCCTCTCGGAGTCACGCTTAACTTCGCCAGCATTCACAAGAAGCCGCTATCAAGGTTTGACGCCGCATTCAGAAGATTCGAAAAATCAGCGGGGAACCCTCGTGATTATATGGACCCCCCCATGCTGCGATGCACAGAGCTTGAGGTTCAGGGCGTGAGGAGGATGCAGGTCACCTCCGCGACATGTGGGTATTCGACAGGAGTACTGTAATGTCTGACCTCAAAGCCTATCATCTTCATCTTCCCAGCTCGAGTACTGATATATACAGCAAGTAAAGGAAGGACGCCAACGTAGGGCTGAGAAGACCCTCATTTTGCCAGTGACTAGGTCATGGTGATTCCGTGTGCCTTGCTGGCGGTCCTCGCTGTGATTGGCCAGGCTCTCGGAACGGCTTGCCCGTTGTTCTGCATCAGTTCTGCATCAGCTCGATGGTTTGAAGCCTTGTCGCTGACATGGAACTTTCCAAATGCTGGGGGTTCCATTTCTCGCGGTCTTTACATGATTGTGCAACTAGAGGGGCTGTGGGGTAGGGTCGGGCACCGTGTTTTTACTGATGTTCCTGTATGAGAGCAAGTCTGCTGTATTTCGGCGGGTTCTACGATGTGCTACCCGGCATACAGCATATGCTCCAATGCCCATCATGGTGCCTTTCACGGTCACTATACTGTGATACATTGTCGTGACGCCTTCTGGGTTTCATGTATGCATGCGGGATACATGCGGGTGTACATATCACGTACTGTAACATGAATGCGTGCATGCATGGAAGTATGCATGCCTGCATGCCCAAATCCATCCATACGCAAACACAAGAAACTTTACGTGCAGTCTGCTAGTGGATCTCAGTCAGTCCCGTCACTGAGTCAACCCTGTCCAGCTCCAGCGTTCCCATATTCTAAATAGGGTCGCATATTGATCTACAAGTTTTCCAACATCACGCGAGGGAACCTGAAATAGAACGGCTTCCATGACTACTCAAGTCAATCCCATTACTTCCAACAGTTAGAGAGTCCAAGCAAAAGCAAAGCCCCAGGATGCTTCGTGATTCCTGCTAAGGCGGTGTCGCCTTCGAGCTGTCGGGCAAGTTCCGGTATGACCCGGCGGCAGCGGAGGACTAGTGTGTTGCGGTGCAGAACTGAGGGAAACCCAACCCAATTTTTTCTGAAACCCAAACCGTCACTGGTAACCTCCAGGCAATGGTACAGAGGGGTCGATGAATAGCAAGACGAGAACAAACCCCCTGATCAGGATCACCAGTCCTCCTAAGCCAGGCCCGGATCGGACGCAGGCCACAAACTCGAAGCTTGGAGGCCCCACATCCTCATAGCAACAGCAATGATGATGACAGCAACCGTGTTGGTCATGACATCACTGAGGGCCAGGATATGATGGCAATCTCAATGGTCGAGATGGGAAGAGTAGCTGAGTAGCAGGGAGAACAGCAGTAGTCACAACAGTAGAAAGCAGCAATAAAAGGAAACCTGACAATAATGTAGGTTACTCTCTCTTGATATCCTAGAAGTGTCACCGTCCTCACCATCATCAGCTATTGTGGAGGAGGAGGACAGGCAGGGATCCTAGCAACACTGAGCATGGAGCCTACAGCCAACTGCAACAAATTCAACCGAGCGGCACCAATCACGGCAACAGCAATCGCAGCCTGAACGCAACAGAATAAGCAGAAGAGCACACCCAAGGAGATACATACATCTAGCTCCCCTTGAATTCCTCCCAGACCCCTTTCACACCAAAACGCCTTGACGCCCTTAAACCAGCAGCTCCAGGAGGAAAAGACAGCCCGCCAGGAGCACTTGCGAGGGCAGGGAAGTAAGGATTTAAGGCAAGGGCTGCGGGCATCATCTGAATGGATCCGACGAAATCTACGGACACATGGACCTGTGGAGATTGGGCTTGGGGAGTGGTTTGGGGATGGTTTCGGGTTGGCGATGGAGATTTCTGGATGATAAAGGGATGTTTTGAGTCCCCTTGCACCGTCTCGGCTCCGCAGGCAAGCGGTCGGGCTGAGGGCTTTGCGGTTTCAGGCTTTAGGCCTTATGTGCAAAGTAGGGGGTTTTGGGCAATGACGGGTCAGGATTCTTGGGATTGGGTCTGGTCATGTCTGGTCGGTGCACAAGTGCATCCGAACTGCTAAAGATGGCAGACCGACCGAGGGTTCCTTGCGCTTCCGTCTAGTTCATATAGAGTCATAGTCGCTTTGTGACTAGTGTACATTATACGCCGACAAGCCTGGTGCAACATGTGTTGCTGTGCCTGTTGTCATGCAGGAGGCTGGAAAGGACAACGGCCCCACGGTGATCTTGAATGTCGAGGAACATTGCCATCCGGTTCCGGGGTGGGAGGATGTTGAGCCCAGAACCTCAAGCACTTTGCAAACACTGCACTCCGTGAAAAATCCGTCGCCCTGGAAGCCTGAAGCTGCGAGTCGACGAGTCGATTTGGTTTCCTGAGTTGATGCGCCCGCACTTTGAGAGCAATCGAATTCCTTGTAAAACGATAAGAGTAGCAAAGAACGATTACGAATGTTCGTAACATTAGCTCAGATCATACAGTCCCAAAGTCCTGGAAATCGATAAAAGTAAATAAAACGATAACCATGTTAAGGGTCAAGCACATGGGAAGTTTTTTTTTCACGTTCCCTCATTTGTAGATTGTGGTCGGGATTCAAGACGACGGTTTCGGTCTTCGGAGTTCATAGCTTGGTCGAACTTCAAAACGCCAGAACACCGTCAATGACTAGCTGCTGCGTCGCCGCCATCATCATCACCATCGTCGTCGTCGTCATCGCCAATGTCATCATCGTCACTGTCATCGTCACCGCCATTGTCATCGTCATCATCATGCGGGTGTTCTTGGCCATGGCTTCTCTTACTGCGAGATCATCCCCCCGTCACTACCCACCTCCACCGTGTCAGGCTGCCATGTTTGTCATTATCCCCGCGAACACAATTCCCCCTCACCCCCGCCGCCCCAATCCCCCCGCCACACCCCTACCCCACCAGCAACAGTGGTGCTAAGGAGCAGTCGTTGGCAGGGGGGGGGGGGGCTGCTACTGCTTCTGCTGCTACTGCCTTCCAAAACCACCGCCATGTCCTGCTCCCTGATTCACCGCAGAGGACAATGGCAAGCTGGATGCGAAGAACGTCGATGCTGGCCTTGAGCCGAAGATGCCGGGGCCTTTCGAGCTCCACATGGGGGATCAGGGTTCAGAATTCAGAATTTAGGATGCGCAGCGAATCTCTGGGTGGAGGTTTGCACGTGCAAGGTCAAGATATTTCGACATGCCGTTTGCGGCTGTTTGTGGTACTCAAAGGTTGGGGTTCTGGGGTTCAGGGTCTAAGGGTACGAAGCTTCAAGGATTTGAGGGGTTTGGAGTTTGGGGTTCCAGGGTTAGATTGCAGGCTACGGCATGGTAATGGTACGGTCTCCGTCCGAAAGCCTAAACCCTAAACCTTAAGCTCAGGCGAGAGTATGAGTGGAAAATCCGACGAGGGTGAGAAGGGGGTTGGTCAGCCAATCATGGAGAAGGGGCACGAGAGTGAAAGAGATGAGTGATGTGATGGCATAGTGTTTTGCAGTGGCATGGTGAAAGCAGCTATGCCTTGCTGAAGGAGCCGAGGTACCCGGTACCAGCCTGCCTCCTGTAGGCTCTCCGACTCTTTGCGGGGACGGAAAAAGGCCCTTTAAAAAAAAGCCTTAAGCTCAATACCCAAGAGAACGCGAACCCACACTCGAAGCCCCAAAGCCCCAAAGCCCAAAGCCTAAACCCCAAACCGCTAGACTGAGTTCGTGGCAGGATCGGCGCATCGGAGGACATGATCGTGCCCAAGGAGGCGCTGGAGCCTCAAAGGGTGGGCAAACCGCGACGCAGGGCTTCAGGTCTGAGGCTTGGTAGGCCCGGCGTGTAGGGGGAAGGGCAGTCATCGGTCCCTTGACTCTTGCAGACGCAAGCCGAAAGCCACTAGGTTTGGAACGCAGTTTCAGATTGATGTCCACCCTAAGCTAAGCACAGAAGATGTGAGGCTAGTGCTTTGCAGCCGGGAACGGACAACGCTCTCGCGATCCTAAGCTCTCACTGCTGCGTGCTGTCGCTGTTATTTGCATAGCTTGTGCCTATCACGACGTTTGGAATTCAGTGCCTGAAGTCCTAAATTCCAAGCCATCCTCCCTTATGACCAGCTACTGTTACCACTACGAGGACGAAGACGACGACTACTGCTGCTACTACGACGACGACGACTACTACTCCTGCTGCTGCTGCTGCTGCTACTACTACTACGACTGCCACTACTACTAATTACTACTACCACCACTACCACTTCTGCTGCTACTGCCACTGCCACTGC
>CAJNJA010072030.1:37767-51289 GCA_905231915.1 Symbiodinium necroappetens | reverse complement strand
CTCCTACCACTACTACCACCACTACCACTACCACCACCACCACCACCACCACCACCACCACCACGACTACTACTACTACTACTACTACGACGACGACGACGACGTTGCTACTACACGCGACGACGACGACCACCACCAAAACGACTGCTACTAGCACAAGTACTGCTACTACTAGGCATATTAACGACAACGACAGCTTTCTACTCGTATTTCTCTACTGTACTAAGGATGCTACAATACTACTATATACAGCACTTTGCAGCCAAACTACTGTACTACACGCCTACACCACTACTACGACAAATTACCACTACGACCACGACCACGACTATGACTGCAGCTATTCCTTCTTCTATGACGGCGAAGGCTGCTACTACTTCTACGTCTACTTCTAGACTGTGACAGATACCCGGTGCGTTATCTCCATCTTCTGCTTCCAGAAAGTTTCAGGCTCTTCGCATGTGAGCCGCGAGGCCCGCCACAGTCAGTTGTACCAATGCTGAAAACCTTGTACTAATGCCGGAACCCTTGAGACCATTCAGCCGGCCTAAGCTTCCTGAGGCATCCACCCAGACTGAAGGTACCCATATCGCCGGCTGCCGTCCTAAAGCAAAAAGTCGTTGAGACTGGGCGAAACCATTTCCTCGTCCTCTTAGTGCACTACACAGGATTCCCTCAGCTCTATTGGTATGCTCAAAATCAGACAAATCAATCATTCCTATCCATGTGCGTGCACGCACATACAAACTGGAATGCACGGACCCGTCTCGCATTCCTGTTTTCTTGTCTGGCTGCCATGATGAACATACCGGGCTTGGCACAGTCTCCCAGAATAGCCATCCAACAGCGGACCGATGCCTCAAGTTAACCGGCACTCTGTGTTCGGACAGGCGTGATCGCAATTTGCCACGTCCTCAAGAACTCCGAAACGTGCTGATAATGCTCGGCCGAAGAGAAGACTGATACTCCACGTATCTATCCAACGGCCACTGGCTCAAGCGCAAGCCCGAGCCTCTGGCCTGTGACTATCCCTCCCGTGCACCCGCGCAGCCGCATCTCAGGCTTGGTTCCAGTCTGGACACGAGCAATCACATTGCTCCGGGATCATTCGGAGGCACACAGTAGTAGTTCAGACAATGGTTCAGTGCAGGAGTGCTGTTTACTACTCATGGGGATCTAACAATAGGCTACGGCACTGCCCCTTCATGTTCATGTCTTGTCTATGATTGTACTGCTCCTTTGGTATTCTATCGTGCTTCTGGGTGGTGCTATAGCGTTCTGCTGCGACAAGTTGTGCACCGAGACTGCGAAGCAACGAACCTTGGATGTCAAGTTGTGCGAATGCACCAATATGTGTACAACGTTATAACTCAATTTGATCCGTTACGTCACTGCAAGCCTAACACCTGTTGCATCTTTACACAGAGTGTCTCTGTCTAGAGTCTTCAACCTATGTCTGTACGCTCGAGCACGTACCATATGTTCCTCTTGTTGCCTCGGGGTCGCTCCACCACCGCCCTAGATCCGTCGCTCAAAGCTGATGGGCGGACTCTTGGTTTGGGACATTTCCCTTCTAAGAGTCAATGTTAGAACCTGCTCCGCGCAGACAGGCCTTCACCACGACCAGATCACCAGCAGCGAGTGGCTTCGTGGTGGGAAGGTCCACGAGCTGACATTTCACGCCAGTCGCAGACCCGTTCGAAACATATTCGTGAGCGTTTCTGAGGCAACTGCCACGTCGCAGGGGCCCTTCATGAAGCAGGTCTCGGACGAGCACCACAGTAGACTCCACTGCGAAGCAACGGCCGTTTGCCAATCATGGTAATCGTGTTGTTACCATGCAGCTGGGAGACCACTGCAAGGTCAGCCTCCAGGCGCGCCTTGGCTGAAGGATCCGAGCAACAAGGATGCCCGGGCACAGCGGGGCGGAGTGCCACCGTGACTGGTTAAGTTCCCGACAAGGGAAACATACCTCGCGAGTTGAAGCTCTTTGGCAGCCTTGCACACCTTGCATCTTGGGCCATGGCCCAGCAAGGATCGTGAACTCCGCAGGTCTGTTGGGATCGCAATTGGAAAGCCGGCTGCACCTCCGACACAGGTTTGCCCCCGCACATCGACAAGGCCAAATTTGCTGCAGCACTGGAAAGCCACACTTAGGCCGGCACCAGCACAGCCTCACTCAAGTAACATTCGAAGGGCAGGGACATGCAATGGCATCCCGCACCCTGCAGGCACTGCTGCCCCTTTCGATTCCCTGAGGTCTTTGAAGATTACGTGGCTCAGAGTTGTTCTCCACAGAATTAAGCGGTGCTATAGGCAACTTTACAGCTCCCTGCTCCGAAGATGCTGGGCTCCAGATGGAGGGAGCTTGAGAATGGCACCCTTTCCGAAGACCACGGCGAGCGATTGGCTGTCACCGACAGGGGACAACGAAAAGGTACCATTCTGCAAATGATGCCCATCACATGCAAGCACAAACGTAAACGCCGGCTACATCCATGCTTGCGTATGCAGATTGGATCCCGAAGGATTGGGACACCGACAAGAGAAACTCCACGACTGCAAGGCAGCTAGCGGATGCGGATGCGGTAGCTCGACGGCTAGATTCCTTTCTTGTGCAAAGGCTTCTGAGGCCGCCGCTTTGCTATCATGCCTTCCGTCGGCATCACCGGCGCGGGATCGAAAATACCAGGATTGTCCGGCAGGTCCTGTCTGCCGCGGGAAAATGACAAAACATCCCTCCACAGGGGCACTGCTTTGTGCTCTCTTCGTCGGCAAGCATCCGACTGAGTGGGCACAAGTTTGTGAGCACTGAAACGAGTCTGCAATCACGCAATACTGCATGTCTCTCTGTGCGCTTCGCCTATTTGTCTGTTTGTCTACTGGGCCAGTCTATAGCAATCGTAAACTGATTCTGATCAAGATTCCAAGCAGTCCTAAAGGACTTCAATCTGCCAGGTCTGACCCAGCTGTCTAACACAGTTAGGGTTACTTTCGTCTGAAATTATTTGATATTAATGTGTCCTGACAATATCGCCCACCTGAGAATTTTACGATGCCATTTATCTACATGTCTGTCTTACCCTAGCTACCTGTGCAAGCGAGTGCATATCCCTTGCACAACCTCCAATCGTGCCGGTGCGGAGGGAGGGAGGGACGGAGGGAGGGAGAGAGAGAGAGAGAGTAGAGAGACAAACGGAGGCAGGTTTGCAGGGAGGTACGAGCTTGACCTCTCAAGCACACATTCGATGCTAGCCCCATTGAATGTTGCAAGCCATCCCGAAACCTGTGGACCCGACAAAATGCTTGCACAATGTTCGGTTGCAGTGAGACACCCCCTTTCCGTGAACCGTTCGATCCTCCGTCTCAAATCGGTACCATGTGCCACCTGCCACAGCAGTGGAAACCACGGACAAACTGTTGTATCTGGTAGCAGTGACAACGCGAACCAGGTACCCTCTGACCCATCCTACATGCCAAGGCTACTGCAGGCGCGCCGACGGTTTTTTTGCCAGACGTGGGGACAAGCCATCCCGCCCCCTCGTTCTAAAGTGCGCTGCACCTCTGGACAAAATCAACATACAGTCATGATGGGTGGGGGAGAGGGGTATGCTCATGCCTCTAAGTACACTAACCGCGAACTCCGGCACCGAGGCAGCAAGATTGCTTCCGATTGCAAGGCCGAGAACTGTCATGCGTTTACTCGTCCTGAGTTTGTTCAACGAGAACAACTGCTCCCGGCTCGGCTTCGAAAACCACAAACAGATAGAAACAGAGGCCCGAAGCATGGAGCAAAAGAACATGGCCGTAGGAACGGCGCATACATCACACTTCTTGAAGCTTTACTGGTGCACCTGCATTCTTCTTCCTGCATGGAGGAGAGACGCCGTGCCAGCTCGGATGTAAGATGAGCAAGGGATAAGAACTACCAATTACATTGCATGAATGGGTCTTCCGACATATGAGGCGAACCCAGCCCGCACTGCCTTGATGTACACCAGCCAAATCTCTGGCATCGGGTGATCGACCTTTGCGCAGGGTTAGGCACGGCCGGGGCCAGCGCTCTGTCAGGCATGCTAGCTACTGCAAGCATAACATGTCAGCGAACCGTTTTGTGCACTAACAAGCTCGGATACAAGTCTCCCGTCTTATGGTTTCGAAGTAGCCAGAAATGCAAAATCCCCTGCTGGATCCTCATCCTAGAAGTGCAAATCCCGCAGAAGCCTGACTGCTTCGTAAAAGATACTTTTATACCTTCGGATGATGCTCGGGTCCACACTTGTCAGGACTCCATTGTTTGGCAGACCCGGAATCTCAGCAAACGGCCGGACAGGAGTGAGGACAATGGGTTTGCGAACTCTTCTCAAGGCTTTTTTTGGGGTGGGATTGCAGGGTCTTCTGCGCAGCACGTGGCGGGCATGAATCAAAGGTTGAGGCTTACCTGCTAGCTCTCGACCAGTTCTCATCCACACGAGTGCCGTGCTAGGTCCTAAGTTGTGTAAGCTTGACTGACAGCCCATTCATCCGCCAAGGCTTGCAATTTGCACGAGCACGTGCGCGGGCAGGGGCCTGATCAGAGTGCCAACTTTGCACTTGCTCCGATGCCCCGTGCACCGGGAAAGCACACACTCACCGCATTGCACCGCCTTCATCCCGGTTGCACCAGATCAGTGCAAACTTATCCCAAATTCCAAATGGCACTCAAGTCAAAAGACTTGCCAAAAAAACAAACTGAGTTCAAACCACACCGCCAGCGACAGCTGTGCTTCTTGGCT
The DNA here is from genome assembly GCA_905231915.1 of Symbiodinium necroappetens. NCBI lineage: Eukaryota > Dinophyceae > Suessiales > Symbiodiniaceae > Symbiodinium > Symbiodinium necroappetens. The sequence goes on along the minus strand of CAJNJA010072030.1, from coordinate 46,514 downwards.
TTGTGCAAATCCTTCAAGAGCATCGGTTCAGACAACCCTGCCCATCCTATCCCCGTAGACGAAGCAATGCAGAAGTGAAGGAGCTGAGGCCCCGGCAGAACCAGCCAGGCCGCAGAACTCACCGGTTTGGAGCATGATCATGTCCCCTGCCTGCATGGGCCCTCGTTTGCCCAGCCACTCAGGTCCGTTTAAGTCCGTTTGGCAAGCTTGGGATGTTCCTTCGAGCTATAGTAGCAAGACGCAACGTGGTCGAATTTGCAAATTTACTCATCACCGTGGCTTCCACCGCACACTATTCTGACCGGCTGCAGGCCGTGCCTGAAGACCCACACCTCGGAAGCCTTCGATGATGCAGGTCTTGATCTCCGAGAGAGGCCAGCTCCTCTGTGACATTGACATGGCCACTCCACATTTGCTCAGAAGCACATTCGATCGAGGCTGGGGCAGCAGGGACACCTCGCAAACCGCATAATGGTCGCTCTCAGCACCTTCAGCTCGAGCTAGGAGTCTCATCCATACAGTATCCCGATAGCAGTGGGGAGAGCACCAGCCACGACAAATCGTAGAAGCTCGGTTGCAAAGGCACCATCCACATTGCAGCATTCCTCGGCTTTTCTGGGTGGCCGTCAAAAACCCCTAGCTGTGCATACATCCGATTCCGCCGAAATCTGAGCCCCACGCACCGAAGCCGCCGCAAAAGCATGCACGGTAGGATCCGGGCTGCCTTGCATCCGATTCAGGCTCTAAGAGTTCACAAGCAAGCAACACAGTCCAACGGAAAGCAACAGGGCAACAGACCAAGTCGGCTCCCAACAAATCAAGGCCATGTTGCCAGTTTGCCCTTCCCCATCTAGTAGTTAGTAAGAACAAGAAGAAGGGGTGGTGGTGGCGGTGGTGGTGGTGGTGCCAGTGCTAGCACTATAGTGATTGCACTTGTAGTAATGCTACATTCTCCACTTTGGGCAGTGTTGGTCTCGGCACCGGGCATTGCTGCGAAACCTGTCCAGGTCGAAGAGCCTGGGGTCAACATCTAATGTCTTTTTACATGGTATACTGTATATGTTAAAACCGTGCAAACTTTCATAAGCGAACTGCAGACTCTCATCATGTTCGATGCAGGCTTTTGCTGTGATGAGCTTCCAGCTGCTTGTGCCAGACTCCCGTTGGCCGTGAGTTGGACCTGATGGCCAGGCCAGGCTGGAAGGCTCAAGCGAAAATTCACTGACACAGCAAGGCCTGCCTTGAACCTTTAGCGTGGCCACGGAGCTGTAGGCATCTGGGCGGAGCTGGTCTTCAAGCTGTGTTGGTCTCTGCAGCTCTTTGCCGTTGCAGTGCTAGGTTCCAAGCCACCGCACGCTGCTACCTGAGTGATCACATGGCGTGATGACACATTGCCATTGTAACAGCCATGATACCGGTGGTGCCGAGTGGTTCAAAGGTTCCAGGGCACTTTAGGGAATCCATTCATGTTTTGGTGCAAGAAATGGAACCACACCTCGTCACTCTCCACAATCTTCATGCGATCTTCGTCCTTGACAGGCTCAGGTGGAGGTCATCCAACCCATCAAATGACCATACATTCTCCCCGTCGCACGCAACAACGAGCTCCTGTAGGAATGGCGCATTGATCGTGAATCCGAAGACTGATCTGAGCTTGTACTCCTGTCTGACACGGTGTGGCGAATGATTAGTCTTCGTCTTCAACAGAGGAGAGGCAGGGAAACCACGCCAACCCGGGCCTCTTGCCGACCTGAAGGGATGTCAAAGCCTCGAGTGTCCCAGACCTCAAGAATCGCGAACGCAGAGGTTAAGGCTCGCGGACATCAAGGCTGAGAACAGCTGAAGATGGTAGCCGGACATCTATTTCTGATCTGAACTTGAAAGCATTTGCACCAGCGTTTGCACCATGGAAGCCCCTCCCAGGACCAATGATGAAGCCCGAACATGCTCGTGACTGAGTAAAATCCCCCGAAGCGTTGGCAAACAGGGTTCTTGCGTTCCGTCTTGCAGGGGCAGCGGCGCCGGAGCTTACCAGACCTAATCCTAATCGCAACCTCTCAGCTTCCATCAAAGGCAAGCAAGAGCTGAAGCTGCCCATTGAGCGGGCACATGCCACGCCCAGCGTCTGTGAACTTGTCGAGCAAACACTTCGGAGAGGCCACTGAAGTCAGCGACCCCACATCGTCTGAGAGAAGGGCTGCCAGCGCACCGTTGTATGCTGCGCTTGATGCAACGAGCTCCTGTGATCACACGATCTGACATAGCAGGCTGTGGTTACTCAGTCGAGAGCTGGCTCAAAATGTCACGTCTAGAGTACTGTATGTTCTCTCAGTGCATGCTAGGCCCAGGACAAGGCGGTCAGGAGCAAGGGTCACCGCCTCAAAAAAACGAAGTTAAAAAGGGCTCTTGCGCGTATCCTTTCGGCGACTACCGCACATGGTCGCTTTGGGGCTTCCACCGTCAGCAGATTCAATGCACTACACTGCATCACTGAATCACTGCGTCGATCTTAAACCCAAAACAGGGCAAGAACGGCCTTCGATGCTGCTGGGTCCACCTGTCATGCGCATAAGCAACCTGTGAGGCTACAAGCGGCTACAACATGCCAGGAGGGCTTCGGACGACCCAGGCCGGACTGTTTCGGTGTATGCTGTGGTCGATTTCTGGAGATGAAGATCGTGAGACGCGGTTCGCGAGTGCGAGGATCAGGTGTTCTGATCCCTGCATTTCGAGCTGACCTGCCTCAAGCCGTTGCTCGGTTCGGAACCACAGGGTGCAACTTAGCTGCTTTGAGTTAGGGGGACAGTCCGCCACTCCGACCCAGGACCCGAACCAGAAGATGGATATCGTTATCTGCCTTGGGTCCTTATCGGAGCGGAAGGGACTGCGAGACGAAGTGGAAGGCAAAAGGCTCTGAAGGCTCTGGGCCAGAGACAAAGGTAGGACGCAGGCGGCTCCCCACGAGAGGCTTCGCCTTTGGCCGCCGTATCTTCACATTGCTCGCACTCCGATCGGGGAGCATCAGCCTCGCAAACAAGTGGTCCTCTAGCTTCAATGCATCGACGACGGAGCAGCCACGACAGCCTGGATTTGACCAGCTCAGATCTCTATCACCGCTCCGCTCACAGAGTTGGCACCGGCCGTTCTCCACCGCAAACTTCCCAGCCTCTGCCTTCAGAAGATCCTCAACCGGCAGCACCTGATTGGGCGGCTCCCGTGCCATCGGCTTGAAGGCCGAGGCCACATGCGACGTCAACGCATCCGGGTCCACACGACTCCGAGCAGATGCAGCTGCCGCTGGCCCGCCCGGCGCCACAGGCGCCTTCGGCGTGCTGCCTCTGCTAGCTGCTGTCGGCCCGGTAGGAAGGTCCTCATCGCTGGAACTGTCCATCTTCTTGACTGTGACATTGGTCACGTCGTGTATGGCGCGCACCACCACAGACGCCTTGCCAAGCTGCCGAACAGCATCCCTGACCGAGCTCCGGGTTTTCTGCCGGTTGACATTCATCGCTGCCTCTCGTGTGATCCTCCCGGGAAGCATTTTGGGCGCCATCGGCTGCTGCTTACCACGACGTCTCACTACCTTCTTGTTGCCTGGCCCAGCATGCGGCTGCAAGATCGTCTGGCCGGTCAGCTTTTGCCGCGGTGGTTCCTCCCATCGAGACAGGGGCAGCTTCTTCACCACAGCCTCTGCTCCACGAGGTTCTGGTGAACCGGGCTCTGTCTCAGCTGGGCCAAAGTCGTCCAAGCCCTCATGCATCTGCGTGGAAACGAGCCGGAGGTAAGCAACCAGCCACGAGATCTTGTAGAGAGAAGAGCTGCTCTGCTGGACACCATTGCCATAGAAGCCCAGGTACAGGAACACGATTCTGCAAAGCGTCTCGGTGAAGGCCGGAACTTCAAAGGCCGTGTCGCACTCCAAGGCTTCAGAGTCCTCAGTCAATGCCGATGAGATTGTGGAGTCTGTGCCTTTGAACTTGTCCTCGTCCTTGCCCGAATGGGCGTGGCTAACTGGGTCAGGACTGGCGGAAAGCTGCTTGAGCTTTGGTTGCGATGGCGTGGGGCTCGCACTACTATTTGGCTTCTCCCTCCGTGCCCCAGCCCTGCTCTTCGAGGGCGTAGACTCCGCAGCCCTTCGCTTGGTCTTGGGAACCTCAGGTAAGATGGGCCGGGGAGGCAGCAAAGTGAAGCACTCGGTAGTCTCGTAAGCCCTGCGCAGCTGCTGCTCCGTTACCAGCTGCGGCGAGATGTGAAAGTCCACACAAAACTGCCAAAAGTCCATCCACTGCATCTGCCCCGATGGAGCATAACACTCGAAGAGAGTGCTAAAAACATCGCGGTAGAAGTGAACCACATGGAGAACTTCGGGTTCAACGAGCATGGACGTGACGAGGCGTTCCCGGCAGGCCAGGTCTCTTTCCACCATGGATTTCCAGACCTTCACGTGGGGCTGGTTCTTGCCCTTTTCCTTTTCAGCCTTCTCATGCTCATCCGTGGACTCGCGGCGCTCCGAGCCCTGGGCCTTCGAATTCCTGTGGATATGTTTGCCTGGCTCTCCATGGCTCGCATCTACAGACTCGCGGCGCTCGTGGGATTTCTCTTTGGAGCGTTCATCCCGCTGTTCGGCTTTGTGTTCGTGGTTCGCTTTGGTCATGCCTGCCACGTAGGCATCGTCGTAGATCCTGAGCTTCTTCGCCCCTTGCTTCATGCGATCCACGAACTCGTATCTGTCGATGGCCTCGTAATGCTGCCGAGCGATGATATCCAGCAGCGAGATAAGCCGGAATCGGTTCACCTCAATCAGAAACACCGGGGGCTTTTGTTTCTACAGCCACGACTTCTGATTGAAGCGTATGCTTAACCTCGGAGAGGTTGTCCAATGAAATTCCGAACACAATCAGATTAAATCTGATGGCACCCGACATTTTCATTGCACAACCTCCCCGAGCTTAATGAATAAAGTAATGAGCTGATGAGTTACACTGCAACATGCGAACGCTTCGAAAGTTCAAGCGATCTAAGCACGTGGACTCTGAAGACACCTCGGCAGCTCAACTGAGGCCTGCACGATAGACTGGACAGGTGCAGTGGGGGCATGGTGTGCTTGCGGAGGGCAGATTCGGCAAGGCTGTGCCAAGCTGTCAAACAAGGACACGGCCCAGAAGTAGGGGACCGCAACCTGATCCACAAGCTCCACCTCCAAGAGCAATCGGCAGAAGGTGGGCCGGTCCATGCCCATGCCCATGGCAAACGAGGGCCCTCGTGTAGACACACACCATCTGGAAAGACATCGAGATAAGACCAGCACCTCTGCATGGGTAAAGAGCCAACACATCTGAGATCCTTCGATGAAGTGGTTATCCGCCAGGAAGCCGTTCTGTCGCTCGATCGACTGCTTCTCAGCCTGCTCCTGCTCCTCCAGAAGGTCGACAGGTACCAGGCTCTTCACCTCCACGCTTTTGGGCAGGAGAGACTCGAAGTTGGGGATCTCCGAAAAGAGGAGGCCGAGACGCCTCTCGTCGACTTCGGCGGTCCTCAAGCGCTCCTCATCTCGGACCTGCAGAAGGAGGAGCTCGGCCTTCTGCTGCGTGATCAGCAAATCCCGGGCCCTCGCCTCGGAGGCGGCCAGGAAGGCCTTGGAGCTGCCTAAATCGCTAAGCCCGCTGAGCTCCTTCAAGTCCCCTTGCGAGTGCGAGTCCTCAAGGAGTGCCTTACTCTCACCTTTCTCCCTTTCATCGCTTGAGTGAGACGTGCCCTGGAAATCGCTCAGCTCCGCATACTCGTGAAGGTTGGAGGTAGATCCGAAGGTGGAGCCCACTTGGGCATTCTGCTTGGCTGCGAAGCTGATGCTCAACCTCTTGAAATGGGGACCACCATGGCAATCGAAGAAATCGCTCAGGCGCAGCTGCGAGAGTTGACTCTTCAAGCGATGGTTCCGAATGATGTCTGCCTGCATCAGCCATGCCGCAGATGAGCCCCACTCTTGCCTTAGCTGGTTTCGACTGGAACCTTAGACAAGCGAAGGACCTAGCAAGGAAAGAGCAGCCCAGCGGCGCAGTGATCTGCAAAGCCGGACAGCTGGCGACTGTCGAAGTGCTGATGTTAAAGTGGCCAGCATCCAAGTCATCAGCTGCTTCTTCGGCCCGGGTCTCTGGGGGCCTCTGCACTGGTTTCTGAATTCGTGCGCTCTGCGGGGTTGCCGGCAAGGAAAGCCGGACTCCAGGCTCCTTGGTGCCGAACGCTGCCCGAGCTGTCTGTTGCTTTGGCGCCTCTCTTGGACCAAGCTTGAGGCTCGGCAAGAATCCCTGCTGCCCATTACTCATGGCTGGTCATGAGCTGGTCATTGAGTCGTTTTAGCTCATGACCTGCAGGTCTCGGCTTCCACGCCAACTACCGCCAACCACGGAAGTCTTAGCCTATCGACCCTGGGATCTAGAAATCATCCTGGATGCCAGCGCTTGTCTCTGGTTCAGTGTGCTGGTGTGCTGCGTCTCTGCTCTTCCCTGCCTGGAGCCGTCAAGTCGCGTCAAGAGCATCAACTCGCCCGTTCACTGCAATGCCCAGAGCCCTAATCCTTGAGGCCGATCACACAAAGGGGAACAAAGCCTCTGCAGCGGACCAGCTCTAACCCCGCTGGTAAATCGCCCACTTCAAGGCTGGACCAATAAACTTCCGTGCACTTTGGGCGCCCAAGACACACTCCGAAGCTGACGCCACATGTTCAAGCTCGCATGCTGGACGATTGTGTGGGCTTCCTCCGCTGGCTGCAACAACTCGAGGAAGATCTGCCGAGTTCGCGAGGTGCAGGTGGGACGGGGGAGAGGGAAGCGAAAGGATTGGGAATCTCGGTGAGCACTCTTCCTCTTGGTGCGTCCCAGAGATTCTTTCTGCCCTGGCTGGGCATACACCTTCGGGAAAGTCTGGTTGTTCTACAAAGGCCAATCCTGAGGTGCTAAGCCCTGAGCCTTCCATGAACTAAAGACAACCAGGGGACCTTTGAAGCCTGGGCTTCCGCGTGCAGCCCACGGTTAGGGTTTACGCGCTCACAACTCGGACATGCACGGCTTTTTCCCTCCCACATAGCAAGGACGAGCCCGCATTGCAGGGTTCGAGTTCAGAACAGAGTGCATTACAACGGTGGGATCACTGACATGCACGGTTAGGGTTTTTTCCCTCTCGCATGGCTGAGGATCTATGCCCACTAGCGAGGTTTGGTAGAGACATTCAGGAAAGCAAAGTCTATGCTGGACGATGTAGATCAGGTCCACGATGAGCCTAGCATTTAGGGAAATGGTTTAGGAGAAACATGGGATAACATACCGATCGCGTGGATTGCCTGCCGCCTGTTGCAAGCCGAGAATTTTAATCAACGTGTCGTGCTTGGGGCTTGGTGGTCACCGTTGGAGGAACGTAGCAACATCTACTTATGGGTTGTCGCTGACAGAGACTTGACCTTGCAAGCGCACAAAACTAGCAGGAAGCGTGCGGCAGGCTGTGCAGTTAGCACTCTTACCTGCGCAACCACGGTTGGAACACTGGCTGAGTGACGAAGTGATAGATGCCCTACTAGAGCCCTTCTGTCTTGCCCTTCCTGGACTGTTCCACGCACAAGTGCGCGATTCCAGGACAGGCCTCCGCAGGTTCCGGACACTCACTTGGTGAAGCTGGTGTCGACCTTGTCCCTATAAGCCTTCATGTCTTTGTGGCCTGCATGCTGCTGCATGCCCGTGAGGACTTCCTGAAGGCCTTTCACCTCATACAATGTCTGCATCTCTGCGTCAGTGAGGCGAGGTAGCTCTGACCAGTTGATGTCTTTGCCGCAGCCCCTGTGCTTGCCTGAGCTGGACGCACTCTTTGTGCTCGAGCGCCGATCACAAGCGTTGTTCCTGAGAAGCATGCGGCGGCCATCCGCCAACATCTCGAATGAGTACTTGTACCACGGCTTGTCAGACACATCCTGAGATTTCTCTCGATTCCCGCATTGTGTGACTCCGTTGCAACCGGAGACCTTCACCCAAACTTCATCACAATGCACGCACTTGCGAACAAAGTTCCTCCAATCCTTGGCATCATCAGGATTGTAAGACATGTACTCCTTTGCCTTCGTTGTGAAGGAACGCTGCTTCATATCAATGGCCTTCTGCAGTTGAATCGATTGTGTATAGCAGTCCATGTCAATCATGTTGGAACCATGCTCCTGGTTAAACTGCTCGTAAACCTTGTCGACATCGTAGCGGCACGCAGCAATGGCACTCAGTATGATCTCATCCCTGTCAGGCTCTTGGCACACAGTCGGCACGAGATCCACATAGGAGCTGATGATGGAATCAATCTCCTCGATGTGCTTTTGGACCGCTTTCTTTTGGGCGCGAGTCTCATCCGCAACACGGAAGAACTTCAAGAACTCCTGATCTGTGTACTGAAGTGTTTTTGGATGCTGGGCCTTCATGAACTCGATCATTGCGACAGCTACTTCCCGCGCGCTCTGGTTGCTGGAATAGAACATAAGTCTAGGGAACCCTTCTGATCGAAATGCCTCCTTGTAGTCCTCCTGAATCTGTGTTACATGACGGGGTGGAGCATTGTCGAACTTGGCTATCACTACCACTACCATGTTGTGGTAGTCCGGCTTGAGAATGCGTATGGCTCTGTCAAACTCGTCAAGAGCGCTGTCGCAGCGGCTGTTGTACTCCACCATGACAAAGATTGCATTGACTGGGCCGTTCGTGAGAGCGGCATGCAGCAGA
>CAJNJA010072030.1:27767-32767 GCA_905231915.1 Symbiodinium necroappetens | reverse complement strand
GTCTTCCTTCGGTTGGCTTCGCTGCACACTTTTAAAGAAGAAGCTCTGCACGTCACGCTCTGGGATCATGTCTTGACAGATCCCGGGCCCCTGATGGCGAGCCACTGTCCGTCCTGGCCAATTCAGCGCTTCTTCTCTTCGCCGAAACGCAGAGATCGATGCTGAGAGTAAGGTCATTGCAGATCGCATTGAAGCTGCGGTCCTGTGCAAAAGCAAGGCCGGCCTGGGCTCCAGCACTTAGAAGGTGTCACGGTGAAACCACTCTCGGCCTGACGGGCTGAGGCGCCGGCCACCGCAGCCATCTGGGCATTGCTGACCGTCTCAAGGGCTGGCCTTCGGAATGGCCGCCCGCTAAGTCTTACGCTGCTCGGAGCCCTGGGTGAACTCGAGGCAGCGGCTCCAGGATGCGAACCTGCAGGTCTGTTGGGGGAGCTCAGCTCTCGCAGTTCTCGCAGCTCTCTGTTTCCTGGGCCTTCGTCATCTGTTGGACGTCCCACAAGGCCCCGGCTCCTCCCCGACCTGCAGCTTTGCTGGGAAGCCCAGTCGGTCTCCTTGCTCCCATTCCACCGATTGTCGGGAACCAAGGTGGGCACCAGCTGCGGCGAACCAATTCCCATCCACCGAGAAAGCGATTGCCTAAGCACAAGGGATCACAGGGGCAGTTATGCTACGGACGACGCTTACGAGCCTACGGACCTCGCCGGTCGCGACCAGCCCATGCTTGACATGCCCTGTGATGAAACCTACTCGAGGCTCTGGGTCTTGGAGTTGGAGCCTTCGGCCACCTACCTGACCTAACCGGACAACCAAAAGGTCCCCGACGAGCACAGCCATGTTCTTGCCGATTCCTTGCTCCTGTCAGGCTGGCATGCTTCATTTCCAGCTGCGGGCGTTGCTGGTTGAGGGTGCCGGGCTTTATGCACAGGGAGTCGTTTTGACACTCACACTCGGACAAAGCCAGGCAAGGTCTGCATACAATCCTTCGCGCATAAGCACACAAGGTTTAGGGCTTAGAGCCAGGGTCCCTAAATCCTATCAAACCCTAAGGTTGTTAAGTTTCGAAACTGTTCGGAGACCTTCGAGCGGCCTTCTTCCTAGCCCTGCGTCACCCACTGTGACAATACCATGTCTGTCCAGCCCAATTAAGAGGGCCAAAATGATTACCAATATTAAGGGTTCCTTTTTTACATTTTGAAGATAACCGGTGCTTCAGCTCACATTTCCCTCCGTTAACAGCTGCCTCTGGCCGGCAGAACAATCAGACCCGAGTGACGCTACAGGACGCTATCACCTCACGGATGTCCTCACGGAAGGTGTGCATCGGCATCGCGCTGCTCGTCCTGCCTGCACCACCCGCATGGCTGCAAAGCCAGAACCGCTCGCGCGAGCCTCGAGCTCTTTAGATCTCCTTTCGGACTTTTCTTCGGCTCATCATCTGATTCGAGCGTGCGCGTGGCGGCAGCTGCGTGCAGCTCGCATTAGCTCGCAAGATCTTTACGATCTGTGAATTCGTTTGCGCATGGCAAGTGTCTCCTAAATCGCACTGCCACGGAATGAACCGCACATTCACCGGAGAAGCCACGGGCGTTCGCGGCTTGGCCGCCACGCAGCAAGCATCCCCAAGTGCCTGGCGATCTCAAAAAGTAGGAACGAACAATGCCTTTACGATGAACACCTACAAAGGACCTACTGCGGCCCTGTCGCACCGGCACAACGGGCCCTCATCCCACCCTCTAAATCAAAAACTTCTCTTTCGGGCAATTTCAGCCCTTGGCTACTACTACGACATCTGATCATGCAACGAGGGGTCGCCGTTTCTTTGGAAACAGCTTGCCCATCATACAACAGACTCAAAACGTCCCGGTGCGTGTGCTTCTTGCTCGGGTGCCTTGTCCTCAACGGAGGCGTCGATGTCTTGGCTCTCCTGTTGAGCTGGCGCTGGATCCGACGGTGTCTTGCCTTCACTGATGTAGCCGACCTCCCGACGAGAGATGTAGCGGAAGACCATGGTGATCAGCACGCCATCAATGAGGAGAAACAAGCTGTACAGCAAAGGGAAAACCGACACGGCACTGAAGGTCTCGGGATCTGGGAAGGAGAATGCGAGGATTGCTAACGCAAGGGTACTGTTCTGCAGACCTGTCTCCAGGCTAATCGTCCGACATGCACTAGGAGGCAATCTGGCCAGGAGGGCGTTGGTATATCCCATAATGCCTCCGATCGGCATGAGGACTGCACTGGCAAACCATAGCTTCCAACTCTCGGCGAAGACATGCAGGTTCGTGGCGACCCCCGCAACTAAGGCAGCCAAAATAAAAAGCATGCCTATCACGGAAGCCACCTTTTCAATGACGTTCGCTCCCCTGCTGCTAAAATATCTGACTGCCATGCCGATCCCAACGGGAAGGATCACCTCAGTTTATGGGTTCATTGGCTGTCAGTACCATGTGCATGCCTCGATGTGCATCGGCCCTGTGCCACGGAGAGCCGGTACTCGACTTAACGGTATCCCTGAAGCTGAAACTACTGTACCCGTCTCACGAAACAGCGCGGCAACTGAGACTCTGACGACTACAAGTGGCGGTACCAAGCTGCTAAAGGGGATTCGAAGGTGCTCGTCAGTAAAGGGCGGGCTGTAGACCAGCAGACAGAGCGGCAAAAGGCCGATTGAAAGCAATGTCGAGAGGCTCGTGGCAATGATTGACAAAGGGAGGTCGCCGCGGGAGTAGTACGCAAAAAGGTTGCTCGTGGATCCTCCCGGAGAGCAGCCCACGACCAGCATAGATATGCCTTGCTCTTTGGTCACTCCTAAGCCAATGGCAAGCGCGAAGGAGATCAAAGGCATGAAGACAAACTGGCAGAGGACCGCAACCAACGGCGCCTTCCAAACTTTCCGAGCCTGACGGAAATCGGCCGGTGTCAGTGTCGCTCCCAAGCCGAGCATTAGAAGAATGACGACGATCGCGAAGATCAGCTGCAGGGGATCCATCGTCCGCACCCTGGGGCCTAAGGCTTTGGCCCGAGGTCCCCAAGTGGCTGCAGCGAGTGGAGATGAGGCTACCCTGCCGAGCCAAGGCCCCACGTCGAAACGATGTTCCAATTCGACAGCACAACGCCGGGGGGCAAAGCTACGTCACGTATCGATGCGCCTAACATTTTGTCATGACATACAACAAAGATGCAGCCATCGCTACCTGCAGCCAGCAGGTCCGCTAGGCCAAACCACGTGATGAGATCCTGACACTGAAGACACTGCAGGCCCTGTTTTGCGACGGCTTGGCCACTGAGGCAACTCGGGCTCGTGCGTCGTCGCCACCGGTTGCCAGCATGATGCCCGAGCCTCTGGCAGACTCTAGCCGGCTTCATCGTTTGAAACACTTGTCGCAAGTCCCCACCTGCTGGCCTCCATAACGAGTGTGCTTTCAACTAAACTCTGGTGAACCCGGCCTGTCCCCACTGAGAAGGCCAGAGAAAGCACAGCGCCACTGTGCACCGAGACCTTCCATGGTCACCATTGGACGAAGAAGCTACAAGAGCAAGGCCCCTCAGAAGCCTAACCACTGACTGCCGTTCACAGCTGTAGAAGAATTGCTTCAACTGCTGATTCAATGTTCAACTCGGTTTGGAAGCCGGCTCCATGGCACGACGCGGTTACTGGGCTGCTTCATCCCTGTGTACCGTGTGACCTGTGTCTTTGCACGCGCGCATTGAAGCATCCGATGTCGTCTTAAGTTTAGTGTAACTGAGCGAAAGGAAGGCTTGTTCGGGCACGCCTATTCGTCGCCCTCCTTGGAGGATCTTACTGACTCTACAAGGGCATCTTGGCAGGCGTCGCGGGAGTGATCTCGGAAATACGGATGCGGCAATGCCATGTACACTCTCTTTCAGTGATGGGTTTTATGGGCACAATAGCCAACGAGAAACTAGGACCGCCAACGTCGAGTGGAGGCTTCGAGACATGGCTCCAGCGTGCTCTTCTGCAAAGCGCCTTGTTTTGAACCCGTGCTGAGGCCGAGGCGTGTGACGGGAAGGGCATACACTCGCGCTGTCGTGGCCAGCCGAGCAAACCCGGGAGCACAACGCGACTGTCTGTCGACTAAGACTACTCAAACTGACGTGGAACACACTTAATGCTGTGGTAGCTGGAAACTCAGGTACTGGAACGCATCCAGACATCCAGATATCCGGATCTGAAAGTACCTTCAGCAGCATAAAGCAGACTGACGGTGCTAATGTACAAAAGTCAGACTGCAACAAAATTCACAGCAAGCGCAACTGGAACTGGAACAGCTCCGGAAGGGCTCTCGAAACCTCCGGAAGACGCAAAGAACAACATCGGCAAATGAGCCACTCGTCGCTCTTCTTCAAATTTCCTTGGTTTGAGGGCTCAGATCGCCTGCGGCTTCGAACGTCTCAGATATCTTGTCCTTACGCTCAAAGCAGCTTGCAATGTCACAGCAAGCTTTGCTCGTTTGTCTGGTCCACACATCTACAAATCCCGTGGCGTAGAGAAAGGCGAAAGAACCGCCCAACTGCACCGACATCTTGGTGATTAGCGTGAGTTCCCACAGAGAGCGGAGGTGCGTAAAGACGGTAATCCATGTTCCAACCACGGCGACTGCAGTAAGCAACTGCATATTGATCTGATGAGCACGCACATAATCCATCTGCTTCCACGAGCCTCCGGCGCACAAGCGACCAGTGAACAGCAGCAAATTGGTGGCATCGAAGGTGATGGCCCAAAATGGTCGGATCAAGTACTCGATGCTCTGTTCCCAACGCGGGCTGTAGGCCTCCAACGACATGATGTTGCCAACCAAATGGCGAGCCATCACACCAAAACCATACAGCAAACCTAGGACATGCACCACGATCATCAGCGATGTGTACTTTCGCCACGACGGCTTGATGCAGAGCATGGCATTGAGCACCGCGAAGACATTGAACAGCCCGAACCAAGGCATCAGAATCACATACTCCTCCATGTTGAGGTCCTGATG
>CAJNJA010072030.1:0-27699 GCA_905231915.1 Symbiodinium necroappetens | reverse complement strand
CTCACGAATTGGTGTACCAACAACAGGGTCATCACCACGGACACCACGTCGTGGAACGCGACCATTGGCACGAGGATAGGGTGGTGCGTCGCGTTGTTGCCCAAAAGGGTTCTGCCTAGCTCCATTTGCGACAAGTCCACATTGCGATAGCGAAGGATGTTGACAATGGTGTACGCCAACAAGAGGGCACACGAAATTAGTCCGAATTTCATCGGAAGCTCTTGTGGCTGACGCAAGGCCGTGGGCCGCGGGATGGACTCACTTTGATGTGCTTTTGAGCAAAAAACCCTTCTGCAAAGCACTAGTCTCCAACAACGGGGGCTTACCGTTCTCTGAATGTGGTCGTTCTGCATTGGAGCTTGCGCAGTGGCGACAGGGCCCTCACGGGTAAGAAGCCGAACAAACTCGACAAAGATGAGGCGAGCACGGTTGAGACTGGTTCCGGCACAAGGGTCCTGAGCTTGGAGCGGCTCGAGCGAGCCTGAAATGCACAAGCCCAGGCATGTCTCCTCGCATCCCAAATGTGCACATCGGCATCATACGATGCCGTGGCAATCACAGCGGCATCTGGCCTCACCATGCTGATGGAAGTTCACGCATTTCATCGCTTTGGCGGATGCTTACAAGGGGAATGTTTCAAGAGTCTCATTTTCTTGCTCGCCCACTGAACCCACGTCGATACAGGGGCAAAACAAGCGCAGTTAGTCTTTGGCTTTTGCACTGGGTCACTGTACAAGACCTCTTGGGCCCGAAGCAACTGCTCGCGACCTTCTGGGCTCAGTCGCATCTCAAAAGCTATGCTCAATCGCGAAGCACCGTTCAGCTGCACTTGGTGCAGGCACGGTTGGCAAGCCGGGAGAGGCACTGCCTGTAGGAAGTAAGCATGCGCCCACTCTTCGCCGATCATTGCGGCGGCGCTGGGGAGCTCTGTGCTGGCCGGCACCCATGCATGGTTTCTGTGGACTTCAAGCCCAGCGGCATCTGCAATCACGACAGTGATCAATCCAGGATCGGTGTGCTCGCAACACGCCATCCACTGCCCGGGCATTTCCGGGTAGTAAAATACATCCATCACCTCAAGGAGTTGCCAGCTCTTGAGCACCAGGCCAGCACATTCCACACATGCTATCAAGGCACGGCTGTACTGCCGCGGCGGCCGCACAAGGACCTCCCAAATTATCTGGCTCGCATGCTTGCTTGGTTGCTTGAGGCCACTAGACACATTGACCTTTTGGGCGTCGCTGAGCCTCTGTTAGCTGAGCTCTGTGGGCTCTGATGGCTCTCCGCAACAAGCAACATTCAGCAATACGAGAACAGCGCCGCTGATAGGCAGGAATCCGGAAACCCCTTGCAGGCACCCCTTCAGCGAACCGCCTTGAGAACTATATGGACAACAACCCTCATTCCCGTCAGCGCTGTCCCCGTCATCTCCGGCATTCTTATCACAAGCATCAGCATCACCCACAGCCTTTGTCATCTTCGAGGTCGCCGCCGTCCTCAGCGTTATCATCATCTCACCAGCATCATCATGATGATTGTCATCGCCTCAGGCCCGGTGCCAGCAGCTCCTCTACAAGGGGCCGCAGCACCGCCCAAGTGGCCTCGAGCGCGTCCAAAGCCTTCAGTGCGATTGGTGAAATACCCATTCCAGTATTTCCCGGCACTGCTCAAGTCATGTGACATCTGACAGTGGGCCCTAAGGGGGCCTCCTCTGGGAGCCTGCTTTCCCGCGGCAGAGCAAACAAAGAGACATCTCGTCGCAACAGAAAGTGTGCAAACAACACTTCACAGTCACACCTCCTTGGTTTTCTTCGGTCGTGCGGACACTCGGCTCATCACAATTTGCCGTGGTAGCCACATTTTGGCCATTCCCGGGTGTCCGACCTCGGTCTCCTCTGCGCCTGCAACTTGCCGAGTGGCCTCGCGCAGCTCTGCCCCGTCGCCTTTCCGGAGGCACGATGGGTTAAGGCCGGGTTCTGTGCGTGGCATGCGCCGGGTTGCAGTTCCCGCAAGATGTCCAGGAACAGGGTCTTACAAGGGCAGGAGATGGTAGGGGATATCGGGTACATTAGGTATGAACCACCAGCTGCGCCGCCTTCTGCATGGCGATGGTTGAGTAGCTGATATGGAAGCAGCGCAACCTCCACCCCCATGACTCATGACATACTGGGGCGATTCTGCCGCAGGACTCAATGACGTGCCTTCGCCCTCTGTACAAAGCTTGGGCGCGGTGGCGGCTGGCGCAGGTGGAAGCGCACCTGCGACCTCGAAACAGCCAATCACAGAAGAACCATCTGCACGTGACCAATCCAGCAACCGCAACCGCAACGACAACAGCATCATCATCGCCATCATCATCATCATCAGCAACAACGACAACAACAACACCACCAGCAGCAGCATTCATGCGGTCCCAAGCACAAGATAGCACTAGCACGTACTAGCATCACCTTTCTACGTTGATTGTTAAACAAACAACTCGTTTTGTGGGGTTTGCGGCTGCAACCTGATGGCATAAGCCCCTGAATATCTCTTATCTGCTTCGTTTATCATCCTCGCAGGCCTAGCGAATTGCAGTACGTAAGCACCACAGCCAGCCTCTCGGAATAATGCATGACGAAGACCTGCCAACAGGTTTATAGTCGGCAAACGTGGGTCACGTCATGCGCTCGAATGGTAGTCAGGTATCTGTCTTTGCTGCTGCACTGCCCCTATCGCAAGTGGTCGCCCATGTAAGATAGAAAAGCGCAAAACTAATGGGGAGAATAATGATAAGGACGTTCTGCTGCGGCTACAACCAGCCATATTCACTCTCCTTACAATGCAAGAAGTTCACTGTGACCTGCATCAGAAAGTGGATGAGCCTAGCCTCGGCAGAAGGGCCGTGGTGCAAGACGGCAAACGGATCCGCTTGGCACTCTGCCTGTTCCAGCGATCGAGTAGAGCAGCCACCGGATGTCAAGCCAAGATCAGTCAGGACACTCTAAGTCGAGCAACTGCCCAATTCTCGTGCTGAGTGTTAGAGTTAGAGGTACACTCCAAATCATTCAAACATTCGGGCTCAGCCGCTGCATCCCAGCCTCTGGTCTCCGGTGTGTTCGATCATGATGGAGCCAGCGCTTGCACTTTTCTAGTGCGGCCTCCAGAACTGGAACCTGAGACACGGCCCGTGACGAAAGCAAGGTCCACTCGGCTTCATCCGCCTGCGAGTGCGAGAGGTTCAGCGTCCATGAACTGAATTCAGGACCGGCCATGCCGGTCCAAACCACGCGGAAGAGGCTCCATGCATGCCCCGGCAGAAGGCTTGAGCTGAATGAGCGTTGGAAGCATTCCAAAGGCAGAAATTGTAACTTCCAAGTCGGGATGGCACCCGCACTCGAGGCCGTGGCGACACGACAACGGCGGTGAGGCCCTGCTTGTGCGCTACCGGCCAGACATGTGCCTGCATCGTGTCAGGCTACTCGCGCATACGTTTTCCACAAGAAGCTCGAGACCCACTGCATGTACGCGTCGGCCTCCAAGCCACATCTGGGCAAGCAGGTCCTTTCTCGAGAGATGCATCTTGCCGAGCAGGGGCTAGAGGCTAAGAAAAAGCCGAGGAGGGCGCCCAAGAACGTGGCATTCCAAGCTCGGCCCACACCTTCCAATGTGCACGATGATGTGGCAGCAGCAATGCTCAGAGGAAGAATGACACAGCAGCACTGAAAACACAACGTGATGGCGTTGCAGAACATCTGGTAATCATGAAGGACGTGACTCAATCTAATGCATAGCAGTAGATGCTCCGGCAACGCGAAATGATGCAGCATGAACGGCAAAACGATCATCAGTGACCGGTCGAAACCAAGTAGCAGCGACTAGAAGCACGAGGATAAAACTGACCGCCTTAACCGGAGCGACAACCTGGACTCACCCATCCATGCACTCAGGAGACATGAAGCATATATCCTGACCGGCTCTGACATCTCGGACGCTCAATGCGGGCAAAAAGACATCTCGTCATCTCGCCCTTTGCAGTGAGGCTGCCATATCCTAGTCGTCCAAACCCAACAGCTCGCATCCCAATGTGAGAATGGAGAAGCACCCTCACCTCGACCGCGACCTCTCACCGTTTGTCCCTGCGCGACTGGGCGTCCGGCTCACAGAAGTCGGCTGCCATCTCCCGGAAGTTGCTGCAGGCCTCCGGCTTTCAATCTTGATGATTTGTCCTTCGTGCGACACACCCTGTCGATCTCCCCATGCCTTCTCACACTGCATTGAGGCTCGTTTCAAGGTCAGGTGACCTGTCAGAGATGGCATACCCATTCGGCTCTGCGACTGTCGTCCGCTCACTGTTTTCCGTGCCTATGTCTGCAAGATCTTCATGGGAGAGAGCTTCTGCAAAGTTCACGAAAGGCTCCTCGAACATACGAAGGTTGCAGATCCACGAACTCAATCCGAATTGAAGGATCCTGCGTGATGTTGAGAGGATTCATGCTCAGCCTTGGCACTGCACTTTAAAATAGTGCAAGCTTTCCATATCTGTCCGCGCATGTTTGACAGGTACGGGGGGCTCACACATGGCCGAGGATGACGTTCTGCCAATCAAAATCTGGCCTCGCCGTGTGCGTTTACAGCGTTGACAGTCAGCACGCCCAAGGTTTATGCGATAGTTTATATGAAACGAGGCGACATTCTTGAACCCGGACCGATTCCATCTTGGCTCCGTGCATGTTGCCACCTGGCCTGTGCCACACGGGACCCCAGTTGGGGCAGACGTGCGGCGGCACCTCAGGTTGGTTCTCAAGAACTTTCCAACTTGAGCCGGCAAGTCAACTAAGGTCCCCCGCGCCCTGGCCATGCGGGCCGAGGCCCGCAGCGGTGCCCCAGACCCGCAAGCTGCCATCGAGGCCTATTACTCTTCAGCACAAAATGTTCGCTGTTGCCCGTGGGGGGGTGGGGGAGTGCAAAGTGGAGGGGTCTCAAGTCTTGTATTGCAATCTCAAGTCTTGTAAGGTTGAGGGCAACTTCAAGTTGTTAAAGGTTGGATGAAAGCGAGGTATGAGCACACAAGACTAGTGACTCGTAATTGAGACCGCAGCATGTAAGCTTCCTGAACTTCCTGAGACTCGCCTGCTGATGCCAGCCAACTACCATCGGGTGCCCAAGCCAATGCCTGGCACGACTGTGCATCGTGCATAGCCGAATACTGGCGTTGATGTGTGATTGTACTTCGGTGAACAATCATGCATGTACTGTGCAACAAGCATCGCCTGCACGTGGTCGAGGTGGCCGATCAGCCTTGCAAAACTACAGCACAAATGCTCGCTGCTAGCGATGCATCGTGGTAAAGAAGTCTTTTTGGTCGACCGTACGCAGGAGTTGTAAATGCCGGAGCTGGAACAGGCCGCGCTGTTTCCGTAGCTGCGACGCTTCAAAGCAGTGAAATGATTGGTCCCTTGCGTTGCGGTAATCTCCGGGACTGCTGGCTTCCATATGCGCACCACTCCGTCCTGAAGATCCGCTGCTTGCGGGCGTGCAGAGATGAAATGGAGAAAGTTCCTTCTAGAGTCATTTCGGCCTCGTATCCAGCGGCAAGCCGTCGCTCGGAGCCGAGGGGCTGCGAAGCGTAGGCGGCAGCTACCACAGGACCTCGACGGAGTCGCACTAAGACACGAAAGGAGTCGTCTTCTTCCTTTGGCTTTGAGGCCTGCGCTCTTGGACACGGTGAGGAGCGACACTGGGGGAACACTCGCCGCGGCCCTGCACTGCAACTGTCTATTGAATGGATGTCTTAAAGGCTTTTCTACTTGACACATCCGCTTTCCAAAAGAGCTCATCACCGACCAGCCATCGAAACTTTAGAAAGTGGCAGTGGCTGGGGACGACACCCCGGCGCGTCAGACCTCATCAACACCTGCCAGGGCGATCCCAGAGGCATCGTCACTCGGCGGTTTTACGCCTTCTTAGCAGGATGCACTGGCATCCTCGATCCTGTGGAGTATGAAGATAGCTGCTTCGACAAACAGCACCCCTTCACGCCTGGAAGGCCTTGCCAGCAGGAGTCCAGTAGTGCGACGGATGTGAGCAATCCTGGCAGCATCTACTATAGCACGGACCGAATTCTCATTGGCTAGCTCGGCCACATGTGGCAGCCGCAGCCGTAAACAAGTCAAGCCCTTTCGTCGCAGCGCTTCGCCAGCGTGCTTTCTGAGAGCCCAGCATACGCGGGAAGCGCTCCACAAACGCAAATCTGGTAGATTCCGAGGGTGTAGGTACCTCGGAGGTTGGAGGAGAACTTGGAAAAAGGTTCCGAGAGGTTTGGAGAGGCTCTGGGACTCTAGAAATACAGGCTGGGGCCCCTGCGCACGGCACCCAGTGAGTCGACACCTCCGCACACCATCTTCCGCTCCAAGTCCTCTGCGCCGGCCTCTCCCAAACACACCCCTCTTGGGCCCTGCGGACCTTTAGCCTAGGCTTTGCCTGAGGCCCGAACGTTCGGATCCTGCCTGCACTGGAGAGCACCGAACCCGGACTCCGAGCTCACGACCTCGACTTCAGGGCAGCCAAAGGATCCAGAGATGGGCGCTCGTGTGCTGAGGTGCCAGCTCCACCCGGAGCTAAAACGTCAGGAATGCCCTCACGGATAACCCAAAAGGCTAGTAACTAGGAAGCGCACTGTCCGGGGATTCTATGCAGAGGCTAAGGAATACGTTTGCTCAATCTGGCCTCGCCACAGACTTCGGATGCCTTGAGCAACAGGATGCGATCCACCTCCAGCTCCCACGGCTGTCGCAATGCTTCTCGTGCGTTCTCAATCATTCCCTCAAGATGCAGTGGGTGATGTGGGTGAGGCTGCAACCGTCCAGAACAGTGAGTAGTGCAGGGACCGGGACTCTCTTTGCACCCGCTTGAAAAAATGTGACAATGCGTGGGTTCGATGGCCCTTAGCCCTCGCAGCACGCCCCGCGAAACACTTCGTTTTCGCACTTCGTTTCATGGCAAGCACGCAAAAAGGATCACCGTCGGACCGTATCCGCGAGAGCATTTCCAGTTTGGACTTTGTTGGCTCAGGGTCTCCCAAGTCCTCCCATGCACTTCAAGAGTTTACATAAGGCTCAGGACGTCCCGGTCCCAGGGCATAGAGCATGGGCACTGAGACACTCACCGAGCCTTGAGCCTTGCTACCCAGTATCAGTAGCTTCTCCTTGACCAAACGAGGTTCCCCGCTGCCATTCAGACTGCTTTCATGGCACCCCATGGAACCGTTCTACAGATGTACCCGATCTACCCCTTCCTCCCTTCGTACGCCCGGGAGCACCTCTGGCCTGAGACCAATCGCAGACACCTGAGCTCGGCCGTCGGAGCTCGGAGCCCTGAAACATCATATTATACTATACTATACTATATTATATTCTATTCTATTACATTATATTGTATTATGCTATACTATACTATATTATATTATATTTCTCTGCTCCAGGCTGGGGCCCCAGACTTGACTTGAAGCTAGGATCGATCAATGACGTCCGCTGTGAACATGTGAAACTTGCAAATCCGGAGCTTTGGGGCCCCCGCATGGATAAGAATCGGCTCCTCGGCTCGAGGGCATGCACTGGACCTCAGCTGGACGAAAGCGCACATACGCTGCTGACTCTTGCCCAAGGTTTGTGCTCGCTGCCGCTTGTCGGACATGTGGGGTGCCGGCCAGCCATCACGAATCCGGAGGCTGGCAAAGGTCCCGAACTGGCATCAGCTTGGGGGTAACCCGAATATCGGAACAGCATGTTTGTCCCAGGAGGCTGCCTCGGCGTAGAAGTCCTCAGACGTCTCGCAGTCGCTGCGCTCCGCCTCGGACTTGGCTCAGGGCCACTCTCTGACAGAAAACCAGCGAAGCATCCGAGATGTGGGCGCCGCCCTGCTGGGCCCCAGGGCACCAGCACACACGGAAGATCCCACCGGAGACCACTCGCCTCCGCACGTGTCAAGTCGAAAGCTGCGACTGGTTTCATCTCATGCACTTAGTGTTTCACGAACAACTGCCCCCAGGTTGAGGCGAGATATCCCAATTCATGACAACGTAAGCGTTTGTAGCCTGAAGCCACTACAGAGAACTCCGAGGGCCACGCAGCTCTGGCCAGGTTAGCTTGGTTTGGCCATCTGGCAGACTGCCTGAAGCAACTCTCGCTACCCGGGATCTGGTCCATCGGGTGTCCGGAAGTGTCGGTACCGGCACGTGCTGTTGGATTCAAGAACAGTTCGACGGCTTAACAACGACGCTTGAAGCTACCTCCATGCCAATGAAAGCTGAGAGCCTACGATTCCAGGCGTGCTCGGAGAGTCTGCCAAAGGTCCACGCCTCGGAGATTGTCGAACAATAAAAAGGCTTGTGGCTTAAGCCACGGTCGACGCAATTTCTGCTTCATGCTGCATCTGCATTCCTTCAAAATCCCGAGAGCCACGGAATGGTTGCACGTTCCTTTTTCTCACGTTGTGCCTGACTGCAGGAAAGCTTGCAGGGCATGGAGGGCCATAGGGTCTTCTGGAGCTAGGGATAGCGCGGTCTGGTAAGCGCTCAAAGCCGAAGAAGTCGTGTGGACATCATGGCAAGGTTGCTTCTCGCAGAAAGCGCCGCCCAGCCAGCGGTGGAGCTGTGAGGCACGAGGGTCGCGCTGCAGAGCCTGACGGAACTCAACCACCGAGTCGGGGGCTCGTGCGATCCCGGAATCGGCCGCATCTTCCCCCAGCCACCATTCAGAGGCCAAGACCTGCCTGTTGCCAGCCACCACCGGCGTGGCACGGTGCAGAGTCCACCCGCGCCAGGCAATCGCATCGCCTGCCTCCAAGTCGACGTGATGCTCCAGCCTCACTCCTACTACTTCTGCTGTTTTTCTCGGCGCGGAGGCGGATCGCGGCGGCCGCTGCCGTGCGTCGGCCATGACCTCCAGCACTTGCGTCCTATCCAACGCGGTAAGTTGCGAGGGTTCCGGCGGGCCGTGAGGGCCGTTGCCATAGTCTCTCAGCTCAACAGCGCCACCCTCGTACGAACGCCTGTTGCTGAGAACGACCAGCAAAGTCAGTAGTGTGGCCCCATCTCCATGCCACGCCACCTTAGTATAGCTGTCTTCAGACAGCCCGCCCGCAAGTCGCAGAACCCTCGTCCCTGACTGCACATAATGTCACTAGATGGGCGCATCCAGGCTCTGTTCACGAAAACCGGCAATGGAACCAAAACACGGCATCGTCCCGACCAAAAGAAACGGGCACAAAATTGCACAAGGCGTCATGCCCGACAATGCATGTCCCGTCAAAAAGAGAAAACCTAGCCCCGGATCGAAGATTAACGAGCCACCGGTTCAGATCTCCATGCTCCTCGATACGTCAGAAGCTCCAGACACCTGCAGCTCGTGCTTTCAGCCCTCGGAGAGTTCTTTGAGAGGCTTCGGGGGGGCTCGAAGCGTCAATCAGCTTATGGTCGGCTCCTGCCTGGCCCTCAGAGGCTGACCGCGGCTGAGGTTCCATCCCGCCTAATACAAGGGGAGTGCTGCGATAGGTGGGAGCACCGGCGCAGCAAGGGTTCGTGGAAAGAGCTTACACCTTTTGTGTGGAAGTGACATCTGTGCAAGCTGCTTGGGAGGAGCGCAAGGGCATGAGACGAAACACACAGGGACCTGCACGGAAGAAAAGACCGAGGCGCGAGATGGCACGAGGCTGGGACATGCTGAGACCAAGACTGCAGGCTGCCCCAATACAACACGCAAAATCTATGTCAAGATCCAGCAATATCCAGCACGGACCTTCAGAGCTCAGGACGGACAAAGCAAGAAGAGGCTGCTGCACAGTGGGGGGTTGGTGGCACTTCCTTGTCCAAGCGTCTGCAGCATCCGCGGCCATGGCCAGCTCGAGCAGCCGACGTCGCCTTTATCTCACAGGCGTGATCACGACTGCGACTGCGAACTCTGCCCATGGGAACGCTCACGCCATTCCCCCGCAGCTGGTCACTCTACCGGGATCAGAACAGTGTCCGCTTCGGCAGGCACTTTATTGAGGAGAAGGCAGCAAATCTGTAGATTTAACCTCTGCTCAGGGGCAGCTCTGGTGCAGCGATGTCGATGTGGTTGTGGAGAAAGATCGTCTCGTGGCCTACAATTGAGACAAGCACTATCCGCAGTTCCGCATGCACAGGCGCACACTAAGCGCAATGTCTTGCTGCGACTGAGCTCCAGACTCGCGCCACCAGCGCCAAAGCTTCTGTTTGAAACCAAGTTTGCCTGCTGTCCCGGACCCCAGAAGTCCAAACCTCAGATCCGAGCCTTGACTCGGCCGTAAACAACAAATGCTCAAGCCAGTTCCAAGCAACTCATCAACACACTGTCGCTCTGCAAATGCCATGGCATCCAGTCCACATTCTACCACAAAGTCGCGGCAAGCTCACTGCTGCCAGCTGTTGACTAATCTCCTCATAAACGCCCCTCCCTCTCGCACCTTTATCTGCAGTACAAACTAAACCGAACAGCATCACGACCTTCAAGCTTCGCACACCTCAATCCGTAAAGTTGTGTGCCTCCCCATGGTCTGGATCGGATTCGCTTCGCCAGGTTGAGCGCTTGCCGCCGCGCCCCACTTGAAAAGGCAGCCTTCAAGCGCACCTCGGCAACAAGTCTTCGCGATGTGTCTCTATACACCTTCGCAGCATTTGTTAGAATCTGTTAGAACGTGCACGCTCGCCGACGGCTTCCGCTGTCACCACATCGTCAACTGCTACGGTTCGCCGTATGCTGACACATAAATCTACATATTCACGTCCACCTCCCGGTGTGATGGACCCGCTTGGAAGGGGGGGGGGCCAGCAAATCTGACTGCATGACTGCAGCGCCAACAACAACCGCATACCGCCCCAGTTGAGATGAGAGGCGGACAGTGGCATGCAGACACTGCTCTGCGGTTGAAGGGCTACCAGCAGCCCACAAAACAGAGTAAGCCCATTGCCTCTTGTCATTCTATACGAGCCGGAAACGGCTCGGCCCAAGAACAGCCGCATGTTGCTTCCAAAATCTTCCAGTACTTCCCACGGTTGCCCAACGTCTAAGCTTGCGGCAGCGCATCCGTGTGGTGTTCCGACCTGTGGTGCTTCCGAGCCCGAGCCCACAACGAGCTTGTGAGCTTCTGAGCTTCGGACCCGGGGTGCCCACATTCCAAGTCGTAGTCCACAATGCGCACCTGGGGAAAAAGGAGCGTTTCACACTGAAGGCCCCTCAAAACCGCGCAGCGATTTCGCTGTGTTCCTGGCGCGGTCGTCCTCCGAGAGCTGGGGCCCCTGGAGCACTCGGTTTTTGGAGGGTTCCCTGTGCTGCTAGCGACTGCTAGCGGCTAGTAGCGTAGCAGTAGCAACGACCTAAACTTGAAGATGTCAAGATACCCAAGGTACCCAGTGTAGCCTCGAAGTCAGCACTGGGCCAGAAACTGAATGCTCTAAGCGCGCCACGATCAAATCCAGCGAGAAGACCACATGCGGCACAACTCTCAGCCTCATGCAATCACGGCATGTGTCCGGCCCCGAAGCGTTGTGAGTTTCCCCGGTCCCTCTGAGATGCGGCCACGCAGGATAGAGTATCAATGTTGGATGTATAGTGGCACTTCGCTAACCCATGCACAGGTCCAATTCCGGTTTGCAGTGGTGTAACAGCAAGAAGTTTGTTTCATCGTCGCGACATCTTTCCGCGCAAGTTGCCCTGTAGCACTCCACTCGATGCACATGCCTTGACGCGCATTCGGAGGCAGTTGAGGCGGCTGCTCGAAGCCCCCAGATCTTTCCAAGCCTTGTCGCCGGGCACGCACATGTTTAGGCATCAAGCAAGACAGGCCGACAAGGAGACACTTTGAGGCCCTTGCGCAGGTCGGGCCAGAAAGCAAAAACACTGCCTCGAGAGCACGATTGATGCCAGCATGCAAGCGTCTTCCTAGATGCCTCATCTGTGGCCCAAACCGATCTCCACCTGAAAGTCGATGTCGCTGGAACATGTCCTTCCTGCGCTAAGCTGAACATGGGTCAACTTGGCATATAGAGGAAGCGCTTGCCAGCAGCACGCTGGAGCTGCCCCTGAAAATGGAGGTGTTGGGCGATGGATCAGACAAAGCACGCTCCAGCCACTGTCCTCTGCCCGAGCAAAGGCAGACATAGTACTGACCACTCCGCGAGAGAATCAGAGGACCCCACCTCGGCAGCATTGCTTTTCCAGGAGATCTAATTATGCTATGACCGTGGGCCTTTCAGCAAGTTGCCGAGATTTCAAGACCATGTTCCACCGATGCGATACCATACGTTACGATACGATACGTATCTCATCGTGACGTATGTACACAGGGGCGAGAGAGCGAGAGCTAGAGAGAAAGAGAGAGAAGAGGAAGAGACAGGCAGGCAGACATACGGACAGAGAGACAGAGAGAGAGAGAGAGAGAGAGAAGGGAGATCTGCGACCAAAACTAACAATCCCAACTTGCTCAACATGCACTACGTATGGCCTGCTCGTGCGCTAAGTGCATGCCACTCGAGCATCTCAATTCTGATCTAGATGTTTTGAGATAACCTCAAAGCAAAGCCTTCGAAATCGGCCTTCTGTACTCTCCGAATCCTGTCGCCGCAACGATACATTTCTCCCGCACTCCATGATCTTCTCAACTGCCTCGGGATCTGAGCGTCCGGCGTCTGGGCGAAGTTGGGGTCTTCACCGGTGCCAGGTGCATCCGGGTCCTGCCAGCGCTTGTCGGCCCACGTGACTTTGATTGACTTTGCCTACATGAACAACGGTACCTGCCAACATGGTTGCCAGGTTGGGGGCCTGAGGCCTTAGACTTAGACAGAAAGGAGCCACGCAGTTCCTAGAGGTATCCCATGCTTTTGCTTTTCGGGCCATGGAGTGAGATGAGAGGATCTGCGAGTCGCACCTTCGATGCCAGCTTCCGCAGGAGAAAGCCCAAAGCGGGCATAATAAAAAAAACGTAGGAAGCATGCAGCCCAGGAGGGACTGAAGGATGCAGTCGAGGGTTGTGATTCGGCTTAGGCAATGACAATGGCCATTCCTCATGTTTCGGAATTGCATCATCCCACCAAGATGTACCCATTTGACAGATGGATTTCCAGCTGCAGCGATTGATTTAGTATCACATTGGCAGGCGAGATTCGATGAACAACCATTGCAGTTTTGGTGGCTGCATATCTCTAGGACTCTAGGGCTCTTCTGCATCTTGGAGAGCACTGAGCGTGTCAAGGCGTGGGGCATGTCAAGCACCATGAGTCATGGTACAATAGGCATGTACTTTCGCACATTCGCCGAGCAGCAACAGTCGCAACTGCAGCAACAACTGCGGCGCCATACAACCGGCGCCACGACAACCACCACAACGACTCCTAATTTGTTGGGGAACGCTCAACACATGCAGGTGCACAAAGTTGATCGCCCAACACATCCCAGCTGCCCCCTCACCAGCTGCCCTCTCACCAGCTTCCCGTCCCAGGGCCTCGGCAAGCTGGCCCAGCAAATGCTCCGTGCCATTGAAGGTCCTCGGCATCAAACAACATTTGCGGACAAACAGGCCGCGACTTTTTACACTCCGTTCGGATTCGGCGGGGTGCTCACTTTGAAAATGTTGGCTATCATCTGGACAGCTCGGCTATGCGCTAAACGAATCGACACCTGCCCTCATGGAAAGAATGGTTCAATTGTTCTTTCTGCGTCTCGTCAGCCCAGGCGGGCCACTTGCCCAGCCACTCGCGGTATCATGGGCGCTTTTAGAGCAC
This sequence comes from Symbiodinium necroappetens, assembly GCA_905231915.1. Taxonomy (NCBI): domain Eukaryota; class Dinophyceae; order Suessiales; family Symbiodiniaceae; genus Symbiodinium; species Symbiodinium necroappetens. The sequence goes on along the minus strand of CAJNJA010072030.1, from coordinate 13,922 downwards.
ATCTGCGGGCGAAGGCTAACCCTGTCGTCGCTCTCGGACCTACATCGAAGCCGCGACCTTACACACTGTTACACCGAATGTCATGGCAAGCTGGGGCCAGGTCCCCTCTTGACCACACTTGAGGGGTGCCAGCACCTTCCAGGCCAGGACCAGGAGCTCAAGCTCAACGTCATGAAGCCCCAGACACTGCGATCTTTGCCCTTTTGGGCTCCGAAGGCTCCCTGAGATCTCCCGAGGCTTGGGCCAAGCGAAGCCTCTGCGAGTTGCCGTCGCCGAGGCCAAAGCCGAGCACCTTGGAGGCTCCCCGCGGCTTTCAAGGAACCACCGAGCTCCACAAGAAAAGTGTTCTCGGGCACCTTCTACGAATAATTAGCTCTTCGAGTCGGTCTCTCTTAAGGTGAGATTCTGCCAGTAAGAGTACTTCTGACGCCAGATGTCACCAGCATATTTGAGCCACCGGCTTTCAAGGAGAAGTTCGTCCCGACCTGACGCACATGTAGGCTTGGACACCACGATCATGTCAGGCAGCAGTCCGCCAAGTGTGGCGGCTTCGCAAGTGTGGCCAAGTACCCCAGGCGGACTAGGGAACGCAAGAGCCCATGCACACAGTCGGCGCCTGAACTTTTCGCCGATCAAAGCCCTCGCCTCCAATGACCTGCTTTTGGATCAAACTCGAGGCTATGAGACGTTCAGACGCACAGGCTATCAAAGCTGTACTACTTCGCCGGCGTTGCTTCTCCGCCTAAACGCCATGCAGCGCTTCGCAGACCGGGCTTCCGTAGCAGCTCCGGAATCGGATTCCGCTGATTCCGAGAGTCGACGAAGGAAGCTCCGAAGTCTCTGCCCGCTTTTCGGGCCTCCAAAGCCGTGGGTCCGGCGATGGAGAAGTTGCCCAGGTCGAGGTTGAACCTCCGGGTTTTCTGGGCTCTCTTGAAGCGAGTTTTGTGTTAGTGCATGACACAGCAACTGCTCAGTCATAGCGCCTAGATGACATGAGCATGACCAAGAACCCCGAGTTTTGAAGCCACGTCTTTGAAGGCGGGCGGCGGGCTCTAATCCATGAGCTCTGCCCTTGTCTTAACTTTGCGACCCGCCCGCTGAGCTGCTGGCATCGCATCGGAACTGCAGAGAGGTGCCTCCCGGCTCTGCCAAGGGAGGCGTTCGAAGGTAAGGACCCGAGGCTTTTGGGATGACCCTGAGCTGGGCTGCAAGCTGAAACATTCTCCGGCATGTCTTCCATCATCGTCATCGGCATCTGATTGTCGGGGCCGTCCATGGGCAGCATGCTTTCATTGCTGTAGTTGCTGTCGTTGTCATCCATATCATCGCCGTCACCTGAGTGCACAGTCGAGGGAGTGCTTCCGGGCATACCTGCGCCACACCTTTTGTGGTTTTGCTTCCGGAACAATAGGGGTGTCTCTGGCTCGACCAAGGGGATGTCTATGCGTCTATCCGGCCCAACCATGATGAAGGCCCCGAAGACTTGGTGCCCGCACTTTCGGTCATGTTGGTCTCGTTGGTTAGGTTGCCGCCTGACCGAGCACGGAAGCTCAGCTCACGAAGCAACTGTCTCCAAGCGAGCAACATTGGCAATTCATGAGGCCTGCCGAGTCCACTCCAGCCTGACTTCTGCATGAAAGCCCACCCGTCATACTTCTTCCGTGCTCGATGCAGCACGCGGACAGAAGGAATAGGTCCTTCAACCTGCTTTTTGTCCAGCGCCACGTGTTTCAGACTCCGAACTGCAGCCAGAAACCCCCCGCATGTGATCTTCGCACGCGAAACGGCTGCAGGCCTTAGGCTTCAGGCAAGAACCATGGCTTGAGCTCCGACAGCTGCTGAAAGACTCGCGTGGCCGTCTCCTTGTCCTCGCTCCTGAGCTGATGCACGATGGCTTTGCAGATGCTTAGATGATGATTGACTCAAAAGAATCCTGTTCTGGCGGCAAACGAGCGAAAACTGCGAGCAAAAACTGCTCAGAACAGCCTTCTAACACATCTCAGGCTCTTGTCCGGGTGCCATTGCAGACAAAGGGCTCGCCTGCAACACCCACCCCTTTCACCCCTTGCCGGCTACCATTAAAATTCAGAAAGACTGGGACGCTGCATGCGCTGCACTCATGGTAGCGGCGGTCTGAGGCTGGAGCCAGGCGCGCTTGCGTGACTCGAGAGGCTCGTCTCTGTGTTCCAGCAGCTCCTGCAAAAGCTGTCGGCCTTCAGCGGATGCTGGCCAGAAGGGCGGAGCCGGTGCAGGCGGCGGAGGCGGAGGCGCTGCCCCGGCCCGGTGCCTTGCATTCCCAGGACCCTCTCGCTCACCAGCGCCAGCTCGCGGTGGACGCGGGCTCCACTTTCGCCCGTTCTCGGCCTTACCCTTCTCAGGCTTGGGGATGTAACGAAACCACCGAGTTCTCCAGTAGTTGTCGGTGTCCCTTGCCGTTCTCGACCAAGCATCGCGCTCGGCCTCCTCTTTCTTTTTCTGAGTCTTGCGTGCGAGGTCCTCTTTCCACTCCTCCTGGGCATTCCGTCGCGCTTCGATCTCAGCCTGCTCTTGCTCGATCTGAGCTTGGAGCTCTCGGCGTTCGCGCTCCGCTTCTGCCTGGAGCTCTTGAAGCTTTCGCTGGTGTTCCAAACGCCGCAGAAACTCCCGGTGCTCGAAGGCCTCGTGGGAGACCCCGGCCCTGCGGCTATCGGATCTGTTCTCCTTGCCGACTTCTGGGCCCGAGCCAGGGACAGGCTCAGGTGGCACAGGGCCATGTTGGGCTTCGGCGGCTTCGGGCCCTTCGTTTGCGCGCTCCGGGCCGGGGTCCTGCCGGCGCCGGCGACGAGCGGCTTCGGCTTGGCGCTGCAGGCGCCGTGCGGCGCTCTGCACCTGCGCCACTCCAGTGCTCGCCGCGCTCTGCATCGGCTCGGTGCCGGCCAAGAGGGATTCGAAGAACTCCAGCGCTTCTTTGGATGGAGGCTTGCTGGTCGGGGTCCTCTCTTGCGGCTTCTCGAGCAGCTGCTGCCTCTGCTGCTCCAAGAACTTCGGCATGCACTGCCATCGCTGCCAACTGGACTTGTAACTACCGGAGTGTGTTTCAAGCGCACAATCGATGGAGCCATCGTGTGCCCGTGACTCTGCCGTCTCCTCTGACAAGCGTTCGCTTTCTGCGGCTTGCTCGGGCTCCTTTCGGAAGGTCGTGCTGGACGACTGCCCAGGCTGTGCCTCATGGACGTCCGCACCGCAGGCCATCCCTGGCCCTAGCCATCATCCCTGGCCTCCTTAGAGCTCATGCCGAGCCCGAACACTTTCGATTCGAGCCAGAACTACAGTCAGAAGCCTTACCGTGCGGCTTTCGACATACACGTGACGCTTGTTTCTCATGGACGGTCATGGTGCATCTTGGGTCTGAGCTGCCGCCAGCTGCCGCTGAAACACCACGCCATAGTCCTCAAGTCAGGCGACAGCCTACGGAATCGGATGGGCCGAACGCTCTCTGCAACAAGGCCTCCCAAGAGAATTCGTAATCCCATCCGGTGAAATTCGAGTCATTGGTCGCATTCCTCTAAGGAAACCGAACAGTGGAGCAGAAATTTTGGCACAGGAAGCTTTCGTACCAAGCTCCTGGCGTCAGGTTAACCTGCACAACGCGAGGGTCACATGCCAGCTTGGTGACGGCTTCAGCTTCGCCCCGGTTTTGCAACGGAGACTGTATGTAATTTGTAACTGCGCATGCCTCGCAATTCGACACATGCACACACACACACACAGACACAGACACAGACACAGACGCAGACAGACAAACACACACACACACACTCACTCACACACTCAAGCGCGCACACACGGACACACTCTCGCACACACTATGTATAGACACGTGTGCATATGCTTGCTTGCACTTGCGCCTGCACGTGTGGATGCATGCATGCATGCATGCATGCATGCATGCATGCATGCATGCATGCATGCATGCATGTATGTATGTATGCATGTATATGTGCGTATGTGTGTGTGTGCGTGTGTATGTATGCATGCATATATGTATGTGTGTATGTCTGTAACTCTGTCGGTATGCATGTAAGTATGTATGTGGCTGGGCACGTAGGCAGCCAGGCAGGTATGTAGCTAGGTAGGTAAATAGGTAGGTAGGTAGGCAGGCAGGCAGGCAGGCAGGTCGGTCGGTAGGTAGAGCGGTAGGTATGTAGGTGGGTAGGTAAGGAGGCAGTTAGACAGGCAAGCAAAAGCATTGCTGGTACTTCCCCCGGCCTCTTCAGGAGGGTAGGGAAACAAGTCGGTCAGGTCAACCTTGCCGCACGGGTTCAGCTAGTGTTGCACACTGTGGTGTTTTCCATCATCGGTCTCGTGCCGGATTCTCCCCTGCATTGTTTGTCCTGACAAAGCAGTGGTGACAACAGTAAGCTCGGCACAAGCATGCGAAAACACAAACAAGCTTCCAAGTCCCACCTCAGAGCAGAACACCAGCAGACCTCAAGTGGGTGTCCGTCATTTTGGTCCATTCTCGCATGTCAACAAAGGCATCAACAAACATGTTGCAACTCCTTTTTTCCCAGGTCGCTGCTTCGGCTATCGGCCTGTGACTTCACGAATCGAGTCTGGGGAGCATACCCGGTACGTGCCCGCAGTCGTGGTCGCCAGATCCGACCTGGCACGAGGCTCCGCCTGCCAAAGCTCTGTTGCAACAACGGCTCAGCAGCCGAGCAGAGAGCAGCAAACCCAAAAGTCGAGGCTTGAGCCAGATCAATGAAGCATTCTCACCAGTGGGGTCCACCCCTTCTTCCAAGGGCGCCTCGGCTCGATCTCTGCAACTTGCATGGTGATGAGATGCATTGTGTGATGCAGAGAGCACAGCATTCAATAAGTGGCAACTTGTTTCAGACGAGAGCCGCAGCAAGAGTGAGGCAAAGAGTCTCTGGGGCATTCAGCTCATCTTGATGCAAGCCGGCATTCTGGTTCCGGGACTAGCTCAAGAAACGAAACGAAGAGTACGATCAATTATCTTGTAACCCAGAAAATCGTGCCAACCACCAGGTCACGTCGACTACTATACCAGCCAGGGGGCGCGTGCGCACCGAGTCAAAGACCAAGGAAAGAGAACCACACCAGAACATTGACCGAACAGTGATAAGCAAACCGGCTCGTAGATCTTCTCTGGAAACATGTCGCAGCTCACCCCGGCACCGTCGCAGTTCGAACATCTTGTGTTCGCAGCCCTCCCTCTACCAGACATCAAGTTTGTGCCTGAATGTTTCAGGACCCGGGCCCTGAGTTCAGGATGATAGCCTTGTGCATCCTGGACCTCGAGCTGGCCCACCTGCACCGAAAGCATGGAATATTAGTGTAGCATATAGATTCAATATTATGCTTTTCAGTATGGGTCTATAATAACGAATAATCACGAATAACTCGATCTTATGCTATATTTTAATATTGTGTATGCCATGGTCTACTTGAAGTGAGAAGCTGCGTAACTCACGGCCCAACCAACTCTTGGAGGGCGCACGGTGCTTGGTTGCCCCAAGGATGCAATCACCTGGATCCCCGGCTTGACCTCAGAAACTGACCGAGCACTGTCGGGGCTGGAATTTCCGGCCAACGCTTCGACTTCTCAGGTACCGTGGAGATTCAACCATGCCGCGGACCATAGATCAAATGCAAAGCACGAGCTGGGCCCCATGCAGACGCCGCGGTCGTGCCCACACCTGGGCCCAGGAAGGCCTGCCCAAGGCTCTCTCTGTCTCTTTGCCAGGGTAGACGGCCAGAGAGCGACTCTGACCCCGAGTGCGATGATGCCAACAACAAGCACTACCTGCTGGAGGAGGAGGGGCGCCCTGGTGCTGGAAGCTGGGGCTCTAGGCACCGAGCCTGACTCGACACCGAGGAGCCCGGACCGCCGCACCTCAGGGTCATATCGATGCTCACAGTCCTAATTATCGTCAGCTTCACCGATCTGAATTTCTTGTCAAGCCTTCAGGACTGCCTGGGGCTACTGCATTACGTCTTCATCCACCACACGAATGCGATCGTAGTCGACCTGGACCGAGGCATTCAGAAGATCTATGTGAACCTATGTAGGAAGGGATACTGTATCAGGCTGGGAGGCTGGGACGAGCCCCTCTTCCTGACGACAAGGCGCCCGAGCCTCAAGGGAGTAGCCCAGCACATTCAAGAGAAATCGATCAAGTACCTGGCGGCTGAAGCAAAACGACGTCTCGGGCTGGATGGGCCGGCAAGACCAGGAAACACGCGCACATAAGGTGCTCGAGGAGATTCCGGATCCTGCATCCCAAACTTCTTGATGTTAGGAACTCGCCTGAAATTCCTGCGAAGCCGTCCAGAACTGGTCGAGCCTGCTCAGGCGGGCTCTCATCCTTGCCAACAAGTTCGAGCGGGCCGACCTCGGCACAGGAACTTTCAACAGCTTTGCAGCGGGCAGAGGGACTCGGATGCCGACCACATGAAGAGGCCCGCCTGCCGGCGACTGGGTTAGCACACTGATGCAAAAGGAGCCTCTACCGGAAGAACATAGCCTTGAAAAGCCCTATAGGACGTAGAGTTCCCAAGCTTTGACTGGCTACGCAGGCTACGCCTACGCACATCAAAGGTTCCCCGAGGCTGCCAGGCTAGGGAAAGCACCTACAGCAGGCTCGCAGACTCGCATGGCAGGCGTCTCTGTCTGATCCGGCCGCCTCTGGCCTCCGAAACTGAAGCGCAAGAAACGAAGCGACAAGGTGTGGCACCAGGCGGTCCTTCCGGCCGGCACCAGCAGGCACTGAAGACACCTCCATGCTCCAGCTTTGACGGATGAGGCTTCTTGGTTATCACCTTGAAGGCTTGAGGTAGAGGCACGGGCTGGACTTTTCCCCAGCCTTTTCCTCTTCGTTCGAGTCAGGTCAGGAGGTCTTTTTTGGGTCTGGGTGGCCGGGGGACCTTTGCTGCCGGCTTCTCCTGCGCCCTCGCTGGCGATCTGGCCCGGGGAGGGAAGTTCCGGGACACTTTGGGCAGTCGGCTGGGATGGAAAACCACAGTCACGCGACAGATTCGTTGCAGGGAGTCTTGCGACAGAATCACTGGATAATAGCCCGCTCCTAAACCGCTTGGAACTGCTGGCCCATCAAGACCATCGTAAGGCTCACTGCCTAGCGAGTCTTGAGCATCAGACGAGGCTGGCACTGCTGAGTTTGTCCGCCCGTCGTCGAAGTCCGCAGCATCTGCGGGGTCCGCGAGCAGCAGTTTCCCTGTGTCAAGCTGGACTTTGTCAACCAGAAACAAGGACCGACACTCGTCGTGCGCCCCAACAGAAGCTACCAGGCTCTCCGCTCCGTCGCGGACCAGCGCTGCGAACTCCACGCGCACACCTGCATCGCGCCCCAGAACCAAACCGAAGTCCGCCAATCTGGCGACCAGCGTCCAAGAAGATCCGGGTTGGGCGGTGTCGATGCAGCAGCTGTGGAAGCCACCGACATTGCCAGGTGCTCTGGAGATATGGCTGAAATGTTGCCAGCCTTCCCCGACAGCTTTGTGGTACTGGCCAGGTCTGCATTGCAGCCCTTCGGGCACCGGGATGAAGCAGATCTTGCCGGCATCGCTCGAGCACCAATAATCAGGCTCGGCTGGGGGCCAATCGCAGCTGTGGGACTGATTGATGTCACGCCTGTCCAAGTGCCAAGGACTTTCCATGGAGCTGAACACTTCGTCAAAAGACATCCCAACAACTGACGGATCTATGCGCCGCAGGTCCGACGAGCGCTCGCCAAGGACCTCTGCAGGGCCAAAGAGCGCGTAGCGCTCGATCTCAACGCTCTCCGTGCGCGTTGGTGCCCCGTGCCATGTGCTGCCCTGCTCCTCCGCCACGGCCCCTTCTGAGGCGACGGATGGAGATCGCCTAACTGCCCGCTCTGGGGTGGACGATCTGCTTGGCGTTGATCTCCTAGCCATGGCGAAACTTCGGCCCTGGTCTAGGCTCTCGGCTTGGAACAGCTCTCAACATCAGTGTCAACGTGTTCCAGTGTCTTTACACCTTCAGCTATCTACACATGGATTTTTACACGTTTGCAGAAAGGTGCGAAGATGTAGGAGGCATCTGAATCTTTTACTTGCAGACATAACCACCGACCCATCTATGTGTCTCCGCTTTAGTCTCGCATATAGCAGCCTTCAACATCCTACAACCCATGCCGCTTCCCGGTGAGTCTGTCTTGAGCTGGTTCAGCCAATGGCTGGCAGCCTAAGCGAGTGCCAATGATCCAATCAGAGGATCGATCAACGAATGAACCGGCCCCTCGGCGACAGAATGGCTCTAATACGGCACAGCACACCCGAACAAACTGCGATGACAGAGATGAAAAGAACCCTGGCTTTTTTCAGCAGCCTCACAGGAAATTCGCATCTCTCTTCATGGATGGCAGTCTCAGCCTCCATCTCTCGGAAAGGACAAGCGCTACAGGGGGCAGTCGCTGTTCGAGACTCGGTGCCTTGGCCTGCTCAATCTGCTGCCTCGAAGGCCCTCCCCAATTGTCTGAAATTTTGCAGTTTTTCCCCAGCTCGTTGCAGAAAACTCGAAACCGCGTCTCCTTCCTCGGCAGTGAGCTCCCTCTTGTTGCATCCGCACTCTTACCGGACGTCTGTGGGGCAGAAGGTGAGCTCATGAAAGCCGAGCTCTGCGAAACACCAGGGTGCCTTTCCAGCTGTCTGTGACCCACACCGGAAGCAGCAGGGGTCTCATAGCCATCATTCCCACGAGCACTGGTTTCATCACCGAGCACGAGCAGGCGGCCCATGAGGCGCACAGATGGTCACACTACAATCCTATGCAGCTGAAGCCGGCGAAGCAATGTCCTCAGCCTTGTGATCCAGCACGCTTCCAACTGGTACCCCAGAAGTCAGAAGCCTCCTGTAGTGAGCCGCAGACCCGGGAAGCGCCAAACCTGCGAGGGCGCTCAGCGAAGGCGACATCCCAGCACGGACTCCCAAAAGACCGCTGTGGCCTCCGAGAGCTCCGTCAGTTCTTCTTCGGGAGCCGTGAAAGTATCCGCCTCTGGGATGAAGCCTTCCTCCCGACGTCGCATCGATGCATGCCATGTCTGGAGACTGCGGAGACTAAGGATCCGTCTAGTGCTCCGGTCAGCGTCATCGACGAATCGCACACCTGCGAAGCAAAGGGAGAGATGTAGCTGCCACAGGACAGTGGCTCACCTTGCCTCACCCTCGACGATGAGTGGACGACCTGGGAGTCTGGGAGAAAACCCGTAGACCCGTAGACCCGTGCCCTTTCGCGCCGAAGGCTGCCTTTTTAGGGCCGATGCCACCAGCCAAGCCGCTCTTCAAGCGTTCACCGATAACCTCGAGTGCCATGCTGGGCTGCTGGCTTCAAGTCAAGGCTCTTGGCCCTCGCCTCCAGCGAGAATCGCTCGTAGATGCCTCAGCTTAGGTCATGTGATGTGGCGTGATATTTCGGACCAAAACCGTCAGCTCTATTGAAACCTCACAATTCCGGGCATCCGACTCCATCGTGAGGCATCCAGGTTCGAAACCAACGTCCGCACAAGGATGGCAGGGGGCAAAGCGAAGAAGACTCAGCGCAGGCCCGATGAGTTTCCAGAGTTCAGGCAAGTGGGATCACCAGTCACGCATCAGGTCAGTCCGGGATTACGGCTCTCCCTCGGTGTCAGGAACTGATCATCATCACCTCCCAACTCGAACAGAGCCCTCAACAAAGTTTGCCAAAACTTCCCGGCCGTGCCTTGACTGGCTGCCAGGTAGCACACTAACAGCCTCGACACGGCCGTTCTAACAATCCAGGCGGAAAAGACCGCCCTGGAACCATGGGGACGGACGGACACCCTAAACCAACATCGGAGGCCTCAGCAGCACGATCTTGATGCCGCGCATTACCTCGCAGGGTCGGTGCTTGTGCTTTGGCCTTCAGGCACTCAGCCAGTTCCAGGTCTGCGGCTGAGGAAGCTCCCAAGGGACCACATGGACCACCAGGGTGAAACGTTTTCAAATCTTGGTGTTGAGACTTCTGAGGGGTGGGATGGGGTACAACAAGCCAATCGACTTCTCGCGCTTTCCCGATTCCGTTGATATCTGTTGAGGGAAGGGGCTCAGTCATAGTCAGGGCCGGCATTATGCTTTGGTCTGCTAGCCCTTCTTTACTTCTGACACTCTGCGCCCACCATGCCCCCATGTTGCGATGTCCGTGAGATGACCATTTGCCAGGTAAGGTGTCTTGAAAGAAAGCAAGCCGAATGCACGAGCAAAGCGGTGTGTGCATCCCGTACAAGAAGGAGAGGTACAGCGCTCTACCAGCTCTCTGGCCAACTTCTTTTCAAGTCCTGTGCATGGCGGCGCCGCCACGTCTTTCTGATGCTTCTGCACATGGGAGGGCTAAATTGCTAAATCGGCCTATCAGCTCATAAGCAAATTGACCTGACCGGCGGGTTGCTTCAGCTTTGCCTCCCGATCAACCCGCAGCGCTGTGAAACAGTCACGTGGGGCTCGCGCCGCCCGCGCCGACACGCGAAAGCTTAAACCGGAACTGGTGGTCGCTCCACCTCCGCAAAACCAGGGGAAGGCCAAGACTCCCCATCTGGCACCGGTGCGAAATTGATGCGCAGCTTTCCTGATTCAACAACTCTTGGCACAAGGTGAGATTCAGGCTGAACCAGGTCCTATGAGGTCGACGATGAAGGGCTCAGAGAGATCAGGCCGACCCGACTGCAGGCAACCCTCGCAACTGCACTCGCAGCAATCACCAGAACTGCCACCAAGCCTCGCTTGCCTATTCGTAGGCTGCCTGCAGCCTCAACCACCCTTTCAGCGTCTCTTAAAGTGGCCATCTTCACAAAGCTGGACCCATACCAGAAACCGGTGGTCTTGTCATGGATCCACTGGACGATTTCTACCTCACAGAAAACAAGGCAAGCCTAAGCTGCAGAGCCCTTTTGCGCCATGCGCGAGTGCTATCGCCACACGTCGTGGTAAGGTGTCGGCACCTTTCCCGAGTGCATCACGCACCTGACAAGGCGGACACGCAGTAGTGGTGTCAGCATCTGCAGCCAACAAGATTCTACTTTTACTGCTTTTGCTTCTAATGATATTTCAGAGACGGCTGCGGACTCTGCGGGATCGTAGTCGTGGCCACTGTTGCAGGCACTGCGCCCAACTTCCATGCACAGCTCTCCGGACTCTACTTTGTCTGAAGTGCATCACTTCGCGTTCAATCTTCGTGCAGCCCAGCTGCCATAGTTGCATCGACTGCCAGAGGCATGCTTCCCACGAAGAGTCGTTGAGAAGGCGCTTTGCCCTGATGCTTGGCCTCATGACTAAGACTTCAAACGACAGCCCGAACAGGACAAGCACCCATCTGCAAGTAGCCGAGTCGTTGTCTCTGCGCTTGACCGCGCGCTCTGCAACACCCGCCGGAGCGGAAGCTGCCTTCCGCTTCTCGGCTGGCTTCAGGGCGGGCGTGTGGAGGTCCCGCAGCCTGAAGCCCTCCTGAACACGCCATGAGCGATGCACTTGCCCAGCCAAGCCCATGACAGCATGGTCCTCGCAGAGCGGGCACTGCAGCTCTGGGACTTTCTGCCCGGTCTCAATCTCTGAGCGGCAATCTGGGCACACAATGACGGGCACTTGACAGTCCTGCAGCAGCGCATTGGCACTAGTAGTTTCGGAAGTTCAAGGATCGGTCGCAACGAGCCTGCACGGAGCATTTGAACTGCCCGCGGTAAAGCCCCCAGATGCGTTTGCAAACGCAGCAGCGGCTCTCAACCTCTCAGGGACCAAGCGACACCAAGCGTGGACAGGCCCGAAGAACTCCGCGAAAGCCCCCTCCGCCTCCTTCTCGGTCTCCTCCGAAGGCTTTTTCTCCGGAATCTGCTCCTGGCGCTTGTCGAAGAGGAAGTTCTTGCCCTGAGAGCGTTGAATCTTCACGCAAGACAGAGGCCGGACTCTCCATCCGTCTCCATCCTAAACTGCATAAAGACTCGATTGACCCCTGCCTACGAGTACCAAGAGCTCCCTCCCACCTTCCAGTAGCCGCCTTCGGGGAAGGTTCGCACGTACCGCTCGATCCCACCTGTTTCATGTATCTCGCAGTCCAGGGTCCACACACATTGCAAGGGAGATAAACACAATCCAATCTGCTTCATCCGAACCTGCTCCCAAAGACTCCATCCGCGTACAAAATGCAAGATCTGTCATGCAGTGCAATCTGCCACTAGCAAGGCACACAGTGGCAGTGGCAGCACAGCCAGTCAAGTAAAGATGCTTTGTTTCGTGAGCCACCTGTTTGAGGGCACTTCTGTCAGTGGTTAGTAAGCTTCATCACGCGGCACCGTGCAGCATATTGCATTATGAAGCATCTGATTCTTTGTCTAGGTGCATACTGCGCCTCTTCAGCATCCAGTGCCCAAGTGGAACGAACAACTTTGGCTTCGTCAGTTCAGGTTCGTGGTGTCTGTCTTAACTCACAGCTGCCGCTGAACGCCAAAATCAGCTTCGTTCAACAACCCATCAAGGCATAGGACGTCCTGAAACACGATGGGATGACCAATTGGCCAGATGTTCAGCTCAGCTGCACGCAATACGCGTGAGTGGATTTCCACACAGTCACTTTTTCGTAGACATGTTCTTGATGCTTTCTTGTCCCATGTCCTTCTAGGACCACAGCGTGACTCGAACAGGCAAAGGCAAAGGCATGCAGACCCCTGCAACATCCTCTCCGCAACACAACAAGCACACACAAGACACAACCGGACCTTCTGGACAAGTTCTATGTTCTATGCTTGACAGGTCACAGAAAAAGTGAGAGAGTAGAGGGAGCGAGCGAACTGCAAGCAAGCCATCGCCTCGCAGCATGAACTCCCCGTCTGTTTCGAACTCAGGGTTGTCCTGCCTCGAGGCAGCAGAGGCCAGAACAGAGCAAAACAGCACATGCCTTCTCGGCGCGATGCTGTCAAAACCCCCCAAAAAAGACGAAGGGACGAGGGCTCGCGGCTTAATGCCTGGCAAGACACTTCAATTGGGACATCAGCGCGGAGAAGCGCTCACAGCGGATTCCTCCGGTGCCTTACTGACCACTGCAAGCCAAACAAACGCATCCGGCTTCATCCCATGTTCTGGAAAACACGCTGCCCAATGACGCATTCCCATCACTGACTGCATGCTCTGGCACAATACATCATCACCTTCTTGCCCTTGAGCATGTCCTGTGGAATAGGAACTGCCCTATCAACGTTGTGTGTTGCCTCTTTCTTTTGTGCCCTCCTTCTGCTTCGACAGTGTGACATGTTTTGCTATTCTCCGTGCACTTCTCCTGTGTCTCTGGCAGCCCGAGCCATTTCGGGAGTTCGTGGCTGTTGCGCACCTGCAGCTGCATCCAGCTCTGTCCGAAGCACTGAACCAAGAGTTCCTTGCTCGAAGCTTGAAAGTTGAAAAGGAACAGACAGTACACCTTCGGATCCACGAACTCTGCGCCGCCAGGTGGGGGTTGAAAGTGCCCGATCTCCGTCTCATATCTATTTCTTACCTCACGGCCGCTGAGAACGCACACCTGTTCCAGGCCAGATGGTGTCTAAGCCGATAGCATCGATGATGACGGTGTTCGGTTCGGACATCATCCTCGGCAAGTGTGATCCTAGGTTCTGGGATCAATCACCACCAGCAGGAAACCAGATCCTTCCAGGTCGCTTGTGGTAGTCATCTGCTTCTATGTGCTTGGTCTCATTGGATTTCAAGGACGGAGCAGAGCTCACAGGCAAGCCGTATGCTACCTCAAACGGACAGGCGGGTCTGCTTCTGAACGCAACCGATGGACCGTAGCAGAACGCGTCGAGAATGCACATGGTCGATGCATTTTTGATCCAGGTTCGGCCGTCCCCCCCCCTCCCCCCCCCCAATGGTTGGTAGCCCCTCAA
>CAJNJA010072019.1:0-14241 GCA_905231915.1 Symbiodinium necroappetens | reverse complement strand
CTCCAATGTCCCTTAATTGAGGAATATACCTTTAATCTTATTTGGGGTTTAGGGTTCCTATTATTTTTTTAATTAAGGGATATACCTTATATCTTATTAGGGTTCCTATTATGATGTCAGGTATATGCCTTAATTAAGGAATATACCTTTAATCTTATTTGGGGTTTAGGGTTTGGGGTTTAGGGTTTAAGGGTTTAGGGTTTAGGGATGTACCTGAAATCTTATTAGGGTTCCTATTATATATAAGGTATATGCCTTAATTAAGGGATCTTGGAGTCTCTGGGCAGGGGAGGAGCCCGCGGCGCTGCAACTGTCGTCCATGCAGTGATCCGCCAGTTTAGGGGTTCAGGGGGTTTTAGGGGTTTAGGGGTTTAGGGTTTAGGGTTTAGGGTTTAGGGTTTAGGGTTTAGGGAGGAGCTTGAGCGCTTCTACGTCGGAGGGGGCGAGGAGCCAGAGGACTTCTTTATCGGAGAGGAGGATGGTCAGGGAGAGAATGACGAGGGCGACGAGCAGGCGTGCCCGGGTCTCGACATGTGGGCGGCGGAGGTCATAATGGACTTCGATGGCGGGGCACCTGCTTGCCCGACGTCGAGTCGCAGCTGGGCTGCTGAAGGTGAGTGCTGACCTTGCCCAAAGTTTCACCTTAATAGAAGTTGTACCGAAGTTTAATAGAGAACTTCTACAGGGCTTGCGGTGTACTTAAAGCGTCATGCGACTTAGTAATTGGGTAAGCTATACTTGCAGTTACTTATGACTCATGACCCAAACAAAGTGCTTATAGCCGTACTTGCTAAGCTCCTTGATCCCCCAAGTAGGGTCCAGATTCTACCCTGGAACTACAATAGGTGGGACATCGGGAGAGTTCATGATTGTTTTCTCTACTTTGGGGTTGAATTTTAAGGTAAGCTGCTGTACGAATTCTGTTTTGCAGGGTTTGCAGGCCCAACCCTAAACCCAAAACCCTTTGCAAGCATTCCGATTGGTTTCATTTTCATTTTCTTATTTTTGTTGCCCGGATGTGCACCCCAGCAAGCCCGAAACTGAAAGTTCCGGTCTCAACTTCTGCGCGGCTCAGGGCATTCTCAAAGGATCGGGCTTCCGCCCTTTGGATACCCCAAGAAAACCGTAAGACTCCTAGAGTCCCCACAAAAATACGGTTGATGATACATATATATACATATATAATATTATATAGTATCTATATATATATATATTATATATTATAGATTATAGATTATATATTATATATTATATCATATATATATATATTTATTATATTATATTTTTTATATTATATTATACTTTTTTGTATATTATATATTATATGTTATAATATATTATAAATATTATATATTATATTAAATTTTTGTTATATATTATAGATATATTGTTTGTATAACACAATATACAACATGTAACGTATTATGCATATACTTTATACTATATAGTGTACTATGTATAATATATATGTATACATATGTATATATACTATACTATACGATAAAACAGAATATGAACATATAACGGTCGAAGAAGCCAAGGACTGCAGCCGTCCTGGGCAGCTTCACCCTTATCGCCGTGAAGCCTGGCAGCATTCGGTACAAAGATTAGGGCTTATCAGGTGTCATTTGCATCTAATTCTGACCGGCGCCAGTTCGCAAGTTGGGCTCAAGAATTGTCCACAGTCGCATTCAAGTCCATGCGAAGCTTGCAGATGCGAAGCCGAAGGAGCCGCTGGCAAGCGCCGACGTGTCCTCCAGGTATGTTCTTTGTAGCTCCACGCCAACGCCACGGTGGTGACGTCCTGGCGAAGAAATCCATGCACATGGGTACTGGTGTGGCTTTCATTCAGGACCAGACTGCACCTCTTATTCGACAGCTCGAAGCAACATCACAGCACTCAAGTTTCTAGCGGACTCCGGTTTATCCAGGACATTGTTCTCATCATGACAGAGCGCCGCGGAACGGGATGTCGGATGACAAGCAAGCCCGTGGTTGAGAAAGGAATGCATCGACAACGTGCTCGGAACAAGGAGTACTTCATAGGTGACGACCTGGACAGTTGTACGAACCACTTGCACACCTGCTTCGAGTGGCAGTCGTACGAGGTTTAATAGCCTGAGCTATGAAGAGTCGCCGGTGCATGGCAGCTTTCAAGGCGAAGCTAAACGCGTTAAATGCCAACGTGGAAAGATTCTCTTCATTTTTCAAAGGGTGGGGGAAGGGTTCAAACAGTTTCCTCAAGCCCAAGCCCGTAAAGTCTGCCATGGGTATTCGTGCAGCGTCACGTCCACACCACGCACGTGCAGTAAAATCAAGTGGCTGGAGACAGCAGAGTTTCACAGGACCGACGCTAGAACTGAGCGAAAAAACTGCTTGCTGTCGTGCTGTTTCAGGGCATCTTTACCCAGAAAGATTTTTGGTGTTCCGATGTCGTAGCAGCGGCGCTGAGGCTGATGGATGTGTTTTCCGGACTACGCAGGCAGGAATGAGCCGTGACCGTAGCGGACTCCCTCTAAGCTGTCAGGAACAGCTCGACTCAGTTGCTCCAAGATTACATCGTGTTTGCAGCTGCGTTCATCTTCGCTGGCTTTGCGAACAAATGGACGATGACTCCTCCACTGCTTCACAAGATGATGCTTGGATGCACAGCAACTGGACATTTCCAATCTGACTTCGATCTGAAGCTGCTTTTGCTCGCCGGCGGAAGGATCGCGTTTCAAGTCTGCCTCGGAGCTCTGCACACAGTACTGTCTGATTCGACATCGGTGATCATGATGTCCTGGCCTTAGAGAACTTGATGCAAGAACCAAGAGCATTGGACCTCAGTCTTCCGTACAGGATGCCACTCAATGCGATGCTTCGGCTCTCTGCATCGTCGATGCTTCTTTCGGAGCGCCTGATTCTCAGCATGCCCTCGTGGTGCACAGCAAGCAACAAAGGGCTTACGATGGCCAGAAGCTGCCACATTTCGCCTGAGGATTTGCAGTCATCACCAATGCTGTCGCCAGCATGGTGCAGCTCATCAGGTTCTTGCTTCCCGGCTTCGCAAAACTATGTGTCAGTCCCTTCTCGAAGCATCGTGAGCCGTGAGCTCCACTTTTCGATGTCAGGTTTCGACAAGACGAGCTCATCACTCTGCCTACGACTCACCACTTGACCCAGTGCGAAGCTTGGCAATTGCTCCGTTGAAGCTGCACGCCAGGTCACGACAGGAGAACTGGCTTCCCATCATTGTCATTCTGGAACTAGGCTGTCCTGCAAGCTTCTGACACAGGGACGTCATTGACACGTCTTCAATGTCAGTTGGAAGGCACCAGCCTGATGTCCTTGATCCCAATCGTGGTGCTGAAGTCGAGCTTTGCTGAGCAGCTGTCGACCCCTCCGGTGGAAGTCAGGTGCCAAGGTGCCAAGGTTTTTCAAGAGCAGGAGTCGTAGGTCCTAGGACTCTAGGACCCATCAGCCTGGCTCCAGACGAGGACACGAGCCAGTTCTTTCAGGAGCAGTCCGCCGCCAGACGAATGCTCGCCGTCCTCTGCGATGCCCAGGCAGAGCTCTTCCTAAGCCCTAAACCCTAAGCCCTAAACTCAAACCCTGAACATCCCTAAACCCTAAACCCTAAAGCCTAAATCCCAAAGTTCTTCTTTTTCGTGTCACTCTCAGGTCCTGCTCGGGCCAGATCTGAAGATCATCTCCCACGACCGAGGCGGGCGAAGAGAGGTAAAACTCTGATATAATGTAGAACATGCATTATATAATATGCATTAGATAATATAGAATATACGGTATACATATACTATAACATAAGATAAGATAACATAATATAATATAATATAACATGATATGATATGATATAACATAATATAACATATTATAACATGACAAAATATAATATAACATAATATGATATACATATAATATATAATATAGTACAATATATTATAGTATAATAGGATTTGATTTGATATGATATAAGATAAGATGAGATATGATAATGCAAGATCATGTAAGATAATATATGATATGAAATACAACATATCGTATATACCATACGGATAAAAGTAGGAAAGAATGCTCCCACTGAGCCAGGCCTGGCTCAGCTGCTGATGAGCAGCTGCTCGCCACTCGAAGGCTGCGAAGGTTTTGACGATTTCGTCTCGTTGCTCGGCTCTGCGGTTGCCCTTGTCAGGACGGGCCTTTGTGGATTTTATGGCGCCTCGTGACATCCACCGCTTCAAAGCATTCATCGAATCTGCAGTCAAGGATTCCGGGGTTGTGGACACATTTTTGCGCTTCAGTTGGTCACCATCAGTTGCTTCAGACACAGGTTGCTGCTGCCACAGGCCTGGTTTTTTGCATGACATTCCCGGAAGCGGTCTTGTCACATGCGAGTCATGTCTGCAGAGGTCTAGATGCCAGTCTTCACAAATCTGTGACACGAAGGCAGTCCCAAAGCCCGACCTACTTTCAGTAGTGCATTCGAGAGATGGAGTCAAAGGTTCCCAAGCCTCGCCACGAGCTTCCAGGCCCTATGTGCCACCTCCAACTTCCCTCCTCGTTCACATCACAGACAGAACAGAACTCAGAGCGATTGACAATTTGTTCCTTGCGAAGCAAAGCAGATGTCTCAGCTCGGTCAGGTCATGGGCTACTGGTTGCGGTGGAGCTTTTTCACATCTGTGTGCCAGGTGAACTCCTCAAGGCAACAACAGGGGCACGGTCCTGCCATGTGTCGCCCGAGGTCCGACTGGAGAGCGGGCCCACTTCATTGGAATCTCCGAGGCTACCTCGGAGCCCAGGGGTCGAAGGGAAGCCAAAAAAAAGCTGCCACACACAGGCAGAGAGCAATCGATCAGCGACGGCATCCAACTCAGACACAGGGTCAGCTAGCGTGCCCGACGCCCGGCTGGGAAGCGCTTAGCATACCCTTTGCAACACCTGGCATTTCTGATTCCAGAGCCGCGACATCGCATTCATTTCTCCACTTACCAAAGTGCAGGCGCTCATCACATCGCACGCCACCGCCCACCACCTGCCGACACCTCGAAGACTCCGAGGACGCCACGGGAAGCTGAGGTCTAGACTGTGGACTGCGTTGTTTAAGCGCTTTGGAGCAGAGTGAACCTTTATCAAGGAGGTCATGACTCTCAAGACCTTGCAGCGACAGCAGGCCGGGGCCCACAGAGAGGCGGACACAGGAGACGCACCGAGCCATTAAACAGACAGGCCCAGCAACGACAGTCAGAAACAGAGGCAGAGGCAAACCTTGCAGAGCGAGTTTTCGAGCCTTCCAAACATCCAACATCCTTTGTTCGCCAGAGGCCCACTCCATCAGCTCGCTCGGCTGCCAGCAAAAAAATCGTTTGCAAAAACAAAGGGGAGAGTAGAGCACAAAGTCACAAGGAAGGGGAGAAGGGCCGAGGTTTCACCGAATTGCAACAGCGATGAAACCCTGGACGACATGGACAGGGTTGAGCCGTCTTTTGTTCGGGCTTGTTGTTGTGAACCACAGCCACAGGGGTGTGTTTGCATGTTGTATGCAGGTTCAATCCAGTCAATGTCCTGTGACATTCAGGCAGCTGCCCGCTCGGGCGACGGCTTCTTCCATCCCGATTTTCAAGGAGAGACCGAACACCATAGCAACAACAGCACTAAGCAGCCAAACCCTGCCAGAAGATGACGGACGCGACGGGAGGGAGTCGATTGCTTCTTCGGCATCCAGCGACTCTTCCATAACTTCCGCCGCTGGCCTTCGCAATGCAGCATCGGCACCGGAGAGCCTTGCCGTGGTTTTGGCACGAGCTGTGTTTGATTGGTCCAAACAAAGCTCCAACACCAGCTGAAGCTCGAAAAGATTCAACCTATAGATTTCGGCAGAAATCACCACACGCATGTGGTGGGCCCGCAAGCTTACGGCTCAACGAGGCTGGACTTCGCGGAGATTTCCGTCGACCCCTTCTGTGACACCTTGTCCATATACAAGGCTGTGTGCTCCGGGTTTCTCTTGCACCTGTGATGCCAGCAAGCAGGCCGACTTCGTTTTTCGAGCTGGCAAAGCACGAGGAAGGCACGAAAAGAGGTTTACCAGGGACGATCGGGGACGCGGATCTTGTATCTGAGGCCTTCGCTTCTGGAATGGTTGCGACCAGGAACAAGAAAGAAGTGCCATTCCTCCATCTGCCATGCTGCAGCTTGTCTGGGAAGCTTGGGTGATCCGCGCGTGGTTGTGCAACCTTGGTTACCAAGGTAAATCTCGTCTTCGCGCCACCTGGGAGCAAAGCTGATGCAGCGAAGTCCAAGTACAGGTTGTTGAGGGATTCTGCAAGCCCCCAAAACCGTGTTGTCGCATCGCAGTCTGTCCAACCACCGCTTTGGCTGGAGGTTGGATCCCATCACACTCCAACTCCCTTCTGGGAGGCAACCCTTGGCACTTATCGCTCCTTGGATGTCCTCATGAAAGCCTGCATTGTCCGTCATCTCCCACAATTCATGGTGCAGGGTGCTTTAGGTAATGCAGGTTCATTTCTGTCCACTGGCTCTCAGGCCCAAAACGTGGAGCTGCTACTGGACGAAGCAGCGGAGCGAGACTCCGCTGAAACGGCGGGGACCTCAAAGTTGCTGGTTTTGACCAGAGGAGCGCAATGTCCCACGAGGACTGAGCCGGGATGTGTAAAAGATGTGATGCTAAGGTCTTGCAGAAGCGAGACGCACCTCTTCTGATCAAGCTGCAACTCTCCGACATCATGGTGAAGCGGCTGGATCGCCTTGGGGCATCCAAGTCACAGAAACTGCGAGAACTTGAGGAGCTTGCAAAAGCCACTCGGCCCAATTCAGGAGCATGTTCTGGGGAGCGGCCTCGTTGGACAGGCAAAGGCAGAGAGGATACGAGCGAGCTCCATGGAGACTTGGATGCATAGCTTGCTTGCTCCCTCAGCCCTGTCATGCGCTCTGCAGGGAGTCGGACGGAGGGTTTGAGTCCGATCCGACCCAAGGTAAGCGCGACTTTAAACGAAGCCTCGGAAGCCCTAAGCAACCCCAAGGCCTCAATTTTGCACTGCGCCCCGCGACGCTTCGGGGTGCAAGGTTGGCTAAAGTCTACAATATTAACCCAAAACTCAACATCCCAGTTCCTGAACCCCAAACTTATTGATCCCGGAACCTAAACCCCTAAAGCCCAAAGCTACAAGGTAACCTTTCAATCTCCGAAGGCACAAAAGCCTCAACTCCAAACCCCCAAAAAACCCCAAGCCCCCTAAAAACCGCTGGAAGGCGCAAGAAACTGTAGAATCCCTGTGGTATGGTAACCCCGGAGTTTCCTCTGCGCTTCTTGGTTTTTGTCAGGCTGGCACATTGCAGGCGGCAGAGAGGGACAAAAGCCTCGAGCCGATTCAGGAATTCTGTTGATTTGCGGAAGGGTTTACGCTAGGGGCTCTGCTATAGACCCTTGCAGTTTATGGTTTAGGGCATTAGGAGTTTTGAAATGTGGGGTCTCGGGGTGTCAGGATTTCGAGGATTTGACGCTAGGGCTTTAGGATTGGGGGGTTTCAGCATTTCGGGTTCAGTTGCACAGAATCCTTTCATAGTTGCAGTTCCAGGAGCGGCAACGGCTTCGCAGAACGAAGCAGCGACAGGAAGAAGGAGCGGAGGGGCACTGCTTTCGGGTACGGGGGACAGGTCCAGAAGAGTTTGCCCATGCAGGCTAGCCATGAGCAATTGCAGGGCTCTGGCGAAGGATGGGTCAGTCGCTGGGCAGAGTTGGTTTTTCTGACACTGATCGCCATTGGGAGACGAGTGCAAAACAGAGGTGCCCATGAGAAGGGGATGAAGTACCTCAAGTCACTGCAATGGCGGAGGCAATAAGTTTCGATCGTCCGTCTTGGAGCGGACGTGGACGGCAGTCAGCAGAAGTTTCAAGTTTCACCCCACCATGCTACCAGCATGCGACCACCCGGCTTTTAAAACACGTCCAGGCGTTGCAGCGTAGCGACTTTTCAAGTACTCGTTTTGCATAGAAGGTCTTCCTTACCCAGGATTTGGCTCAAGCCAGTCCCCCCGCCGAAATACAAGGGTCCACGCTCTTCTTCGGCAGTGTACTTGTCCGTACGCTTGTGTCCCGGCTGAAACTGGCCGCGCTGGACCCGTCTAGGATGTTTCTTAAGCAACTGGGCATTGTCACAGCTTAGGTGAATTCCAAACATTCGAGTTCCGCCTTTGCCTTGGTAAGAGCTTTGCAGACATGGAAGTGAGGGCTGGTGGTATCCCACAGCGATGAGCTTGAAAGCTGGAGGATGTTGATCTTCTTCGCTCTTCTTCTGGGACGACTTGTTTCGTCTATCCGAGACTTCTCCGCTCCGTGCTGAGCTGCAGACGCCTTTCGCCGGGACAGCGCTTCATCTGGTATTTAACGATCCTTCAGGTAAGTGACGAGCTGCAGAAGGACTTTGATGGAGACACACCAGACGGGTCTGCTACCGACTTTCTGTACACATCACGCCCAAGAGGGAGTGAAAGTGTTTCGAAACAGGAAACAGAGATCATAGGAATTCGGAAGAACCGTCCTTCGCCTCCACGCAGGTACGACGAGTTCTACACCCATTTCCATGTTACACCGGAGACGCACCGAGCGATCCTCGACGGCCACGGTGACACGGCACGCTGGGAAGGGCGATCCGGGAACGAACACCGCCTCCCCCCAATCGAAGCTGACGGTTTGGGTTGGATTCGAAGCCTCCAGAAGCCCTGGACCGTAAAAACTGAAAAACAGCGGGAGGCCGTCACCTTGTCCGTCGTCTTTGCCTTGCATCCGGCCGCCTCTGCTGACTCCTGAGAGTAGGAGGGGTCGTGAAGTACCCACTGATTGCTGAGACTTGGGTTTTGTGGTGTATTTCTGTTATACTGATGTGAGTTTATAGCGGAATGTAAAGCATATGATTAAGTGCTCATTATGGCAGCACAAGCCCTGGGCAGCAAGGTCATCGGCTTGACGTTGCCTCCCGGCTACCTTCTTCTGGACAGGGTTGTCGGCCAATGACAATGTGCAGACTTGTCAGAGGCTTCAGGTTGTACTTACACGTGATTCGACGACCAGCCTTGCACACTACCGCGAGTGAACAAGACCCATGCAAATTTCAATGCGCTCTGGCCGATGCCGTAGACTAGTAGAGGGAGCGTTTCCCAGGATTGCGGCTAACGCGGCTAGCCTGTGAACATATCTTTACTTGCTATGCAAGTGGAACACCTGCCCAGCTTAAGATCCGGCTCAGTTTGGGCTAAATCTCGTTTGCATCTGAGAGAAGGAGAGAGTGGTGAGCTTTTATTGGGAGCGGTTCTCTTCTGCAGGCTGTGGTTAAACATCTGCTGATCACTGTGTTGGGGTCGCGATGCCTGTGCACTCTGGCAGGATGCAGCTGGCAGTTTCCAGCCTGGATGCCCCCAGGCCAGACTGCAAGGCACTTCGCATTGAAGGGCGTTTGTGGGACTCCGCTTGGAGGTCTTTACCCCGCAGGACTTGAATCAGCTGGGTGCTCAGACACACTTTTTTCAAAGTTCTTGCACGCAGATTTAAGCCAGAGCTCGGTTACCTCCTTCCCACAGGAAGTCTGCTTATGCGAACGAGACACAGGCAGGTTTTCTCTGGACTGCACCGGCCACTTCTTGCAGATTCCATTTGGATCCGGCTCTAAGGCGAAGCCCTTGACTCCACATGTCATCAGTTGCGAGGTGGCTGACTGAGAGCAAAAGACTGCCAAACGCCAGCTGCACCTGGAAAACAACCGATTCTCGACAGCCAGGTCTACAACAAGCTGGATGATCAAATAGTTGCTGAAGGACTACGGGCTTTATCGCTGCAGTTAGTTGCAGCTGCTTTTCCCGGATCCTTTCTGGTTGCCAGCTCCTTCCAGGAAACGGAACTGAAGCCCAGCAGAAAGGCCGTAGAGCGACTGGCGAAGGGGGCCCTGTGATGCTGTTCGGCTTGTCAGATGCGGTGGTGGCTCTAACCCTGACGCTGGAGCCGGACTTGCCCGGACTCTCCAAGAAAGACTTAGCGCTGAGTGCTGAGAGCATGGGGCGCCAGTGGTAGGGAGGTGCTGTTGGATAAACAACCAATATCTGAGGGTGGATCATGGAAACGGTTCGCACGTGGTGCCCTTGTCCTGGTCCCGAGCTCGGCCGTGCAGAAGCCACCAGAACACCGCACAAGGATTTTTCCAGTGATTTTTTGCAACACATGGCCCAGGTGGTTCTTCCACATTCGCTGGCTTCTCAGTGGTTCCCCTTCCTGTTTGCCATGCTTGTCCCAACCTGTATGCACGTGCATGCTTGCGACTTCACAAATCCCCGTTCTCATACCGGAATAGTGCACTCTTTACTACAACTAGAAGACAATATGTAACTCTGAACCCTACACCCCGACAGTAACCCTCCCACCATGACCTGTACTGATGCGGTGTTCCCAGAGACTGTGAACAGCCGAACAAGGCCCAGAAATCCCGAAACCCTGAACCACAAAAAACTCATACCCTGAGCCCCAAGCGCTAAACTGTGAAATCTAAACCTTAACATCCTAGGCCCTAAATACGAAACTCCCGTACCTGGCACCAAAGCGCCAAGCCCTCAACCCTAAACGGCCGTAAACCTCGAATCGAACACATATTCCTGTTAGTTCCCTGGGCCCCAAACCCTACTGAACCCTAAACCCTAAACCCAAAGCCTTAAGCCCTAAACTCCCAATCTGGACAGACAGTGGGAGTGGGGGGCGAAGGGGAGCTCGGCCATCGATCCTTTCTCTCAGGTGTCCGCTATCCGGACCGATCCCCCGATCCCCAGGAGCTGGAAGTAGAGTTAGGGTTTAGGGTTGAGGGTTTAGGGTTGGGGATTGAGGTTTACAGGGGCTTAAGCGGCTTATGGGCTGATACAATTGGAAGAGTGGGTACCAGGGATTTAGAGTGGCAGAGAGGGTTCGGGCTTTGAGGCTTAACCTGGAGTCTTCGTCTTCAATCCGCCGACCTTCCAGGACAACAAGTTCCTTTTACATTGGGCTTCGGCTTCACAGCAAGACTGGGAAGGCGGCCCGTTCTTGTGGCCTAGCCTGTGCACCGCGCGTGTTGGGTTTCTGAGGTGAGACTGCCTTCCAATCATGGCCAGTGGGGTGCTAAGTCTTTCCATCATGTGCTTTCACAGAGCCAGAAATCGTCTATGGTCTGCAGATCCTGGGCGATTGGGATTGCGCCTACTCAGACTGGGAAGGCTGGAAGTTGCCCGTGATTCGCTGTGAGAGTATTCCCAGCTGCCTTGCTTTGTGGGAGGTTTCTGATTGCTTGTGTGTCTGACAGTTGCCTAGTACGTTCCAGCAAGTCGCACTCGATTGTCTCTTGAACTTTCATGTTTCGAAGTCTGCGGAAAACGGCTTGGCATAGTTGGCTGTTCATAAAAGTATGTCACCTGGTTAATGAAGAGAATGCCATGCAGTTGCTCGGCCTCTGCATACGAATGCACTGCTTAGTGCGCGTGTTCCTCAAAGCCCAATCTGATTCTCCAGAGATGTAAGGATTTCAACATTGCGGAATGCTTTGACCAATACTGAAAGCGTCTCTGAACGGAAGGGGATCGGTCTTCGCCTAATACTGATCTTGTCAGTACCATAAAAAGATCATCGGCGAAGTAGGTTGAGATTTTGGGATCTGTCTTGCCGCACGACGGGGCAGCTATCCCTCCTCCACATCCATATTTTGGTGGAGCTCCCATCCACTCCGCCCTAACTCCCTAAGCCCTACCCTAGCCCTCGGCATTTTTGCACCCATAACCTTAACCCCAAACCTTGTAGGCTATGTGCGATGAGGAGAGTTTCGATCGGGAATGCATCACAACAACTCTGTGACTTTGACAACATGGTGTCGGAGAAATTGGTGAACGAGCAGTTTTTAACTGAATGTGTCATATGTGCATCTACATGCATGAACTTAGAAGAAGAAGACATAAGAGTAGATAAAGGTACATATCGACAGAAGGAAGGATGGATGGATGGATGGGTACATAGATGGGTTGATAGGTACATAGGTGTGTGGTTCGGTAGGTAGGTAGATACGTAGATATGTAGATATGTACGCTTTCAATCATCTCCGTTGCAATGTACGTCCTCACGGTATTCGACACATCCCTGCCTTCCCTTCAAAGCTTCTGGGAGTTTTCTGCCTGTCTCAGGGTGGGGCTCCTGCTCTGCCCGCTGTGGCGGTGGAAACCGCATGCCCGGGCCATAGGACTACCGCGCCTAGCATTGCTAAACCCTCCAGTACATGTTAATATGTATATGTATATATATATACATATATATATATCTATCTATCTATCTATCTATCTATCTATCTATCTCTCTCTCTCTCTCTCTTTCTCTCTTGTTCTCTTTGAGTATCGCCTCATGTTGGCGGTGCCCAGGCTAGTCAGAAGGCCTTTGCAGCAGCCTCCCGGTGGCCAGGAGTGTGCCTTGTCGGCATCTTCGCGAGGTGATCTTTGCTGTGTTCATAGCTGATTTGAGTTTGCGCTTGCATCGAAGGCAATGAAATCCTTCATCCCAATCCAGGGCTGGGCGCTTGGATCTGTTAGGAGGAGGCTTGCATCCAACCTTCTGTGAACTAAGGAGGTGTAACGAGCATCCCTGTCTGTACTCCTGTGGTTACAAGGCCTTAGTTTCTGTGATTGGCTTTGGAGCTCCAGCCGAGACCAATGCCAGGAAGAGGTCATCGAAGGCGAGTGTTCGGCCTCTTGCGGTGGCGGAGTCAAGTTCACCCGGAAGAGGCCAAGGGGACAAGTTTCCTTGTTGCGTCAGTGCCTCCCTTGGTTGACATGACCTGGGTGGACCATGCAGAAGATGCAGCCTTTCTGCATGTCTTGTCGTGATCTTGTGCTGGGTGTCCTGAACGCTGCCCGGGCAGGTTCTTTATCGACGGCGACAACTTCCACCTTTGCCCGCAGATGGGGGTGGCTCGATTTAGTGGTAGCTTGATGCCGGCTGATGTCCTCGATATAATCTTGCATACTTAGGAGCGGTACTCTGAGCAGCTGGAGCCGTGCAATACACAGTGTTTGCCTCAGCTTTCCTGGCTCCCCGTGGCCTCAGCTCAGGTTACATTCAACAGATGCATGCAAAAAATTGGAAGGATCCCTTGTTGCTGCCGTTTTTTGTCTAAGGCCGTGCAAAGCTAGGCCGAAGCCACAGAGCTGGTTTCTGCTCAGATCTGCGAGTTGGTACCGTGATTCTGCAGGTGTGAGCATTCCAAGAAGTGGGAAGTGATCACACCCTGCGATGCGGCATGTGGCAAGGGTCACTTCATTGTCATGAAGCAGGCTTGATGGGACGAGGTGCAGGAAGAGTGGAGCTGTCAGTTTGCGACTCTAGGTGTTGCAGAAGGACATAGAGGATGAGGCGAGGCAATGTTTTCCGGCGACAAGTTTTCCTTTTGCTAGTTCCTGTCTGCAGAACTGCACTGCGGAGTGGAAGTGGCTGCCGTGCATCCAGCAGCACTGTACCTCGTGCCAGCCTCAGGCATGTGTATGATGAGCTTGGCTATACGTTCTTAACTTAGACCAAGTCACATCACGTTGCCCTGGGGACGAAGGTTTACGGTTTCTAGAATGGTGGCCAACTTGCAGCCGCATCCAGAAGAGAGGTCGTGCTGCAAAGCGCAATCACACGAGATAGGGTGCTGTACTGTGCGCAGACTGTGGTGGCTGGAGGATCAAAGTGCTGCTCAGCTGGGCCAATAAAGTTGAAACACGGAAGATCACCGTTCGTGCTCCTTTGGGATACAAAGTCCACCTCTGAGAAAACAGCAGCATGTGCTTCTGCCTGTTAGGCTCTTCAGTATTTGCTTTCCTGCTGCACTGAGTTCGGCGAGAAGCACGGAGATTGCAAGATCTTATTCCACAGCCTGCAGCCCCACTTCTTGAACTGCAAGGCCCTGGCACTTGATCGATTGACGCTAGGTTTCAGATCGATTGATGGCTGTTGAGTCAGGTGACTGATCAGCAGAACGAAGCAGACATCAACTTCCAGACACCGCTTCCCCCTGCAGAAACTCATGGTGCTCAGAATGGCACCATGAGTGGGAGGCGGGGATGCTGTGACGTGGTCTACAGCTTCCTTACTCTAGCCTGCACGATCCCCTAGCAAAGCCGTGGACCACCAAGCGGGACTTGAGCTTGGAGGTGACAGTCCGACTATACATACGTATACATATATATATA
>CAJNJA010072008.1:379-15597 GCA_905231915.1 Symbiodinium necroappetens | reverse complement strand
AGGGTTCAGGGTTTAGAGTTCAAGGTTTAGGGTTTAGATGTTAGGGGTTTAGGGTTTTAGGGTTTAGGGTTTAGGGTGTTTGGAAAGCATGCATGAGCCCTGGACCCAGGACCCTATCCCCAAACCCCTGCAAACCCAAAGTGTGAGTTTCGGGCACTAACGTAGACCCTGCAGTCATCAGGCTTGGTGCGGCAGCGCTGGCTTTTGCCGGGGGCCGAGGGGCAGTGTTTTGCATTTTTTATTTTTGGTTTATTTTTGGAGGGGGGCGTTGGGTTTAGGGGTTTAGTTAGCTTTTCAGTATTTGCAGCCTGACGTCTTGAATATATGACCTGTTCTTGGTGCTTGATGGCTAGTTTTTCGCTCGAGGGTTGCCAGCTTCAGGCTGAGAAGTTGTTCAAAAAATTCAAGGGTTTAAACTGCCCTCGACTAAACAGGAGAGATGCATTGATGTCAGGGGCCCCAGTCGTCTCGTGGTAGCGGTAGCGGTAGCGGTAGCGACAGCGGCAGTGGTAGTGGTAGTGGTAGAGGTGGTGGTGATGGTAATGATGGTTGTAACAAGTCAGTGTCGTCGGCGTAGTAGTACTACTGCTACTGCGAATGCTACTGCTACTGCTACTGCCACTGCTACCGCTACTGCGACTGCTACTGCTACTGACTACTACCACTACTACCACTACTACCACTACTACCACTACTACTACTACTACTACTACTACTAGCTGCTATACTACGGAGGATGACAAAGATGTGCTGGCCACAGGTCACAGGGTGGCGCGTCTGACCCTGCGGCGGCTGGCCTTATCGGCTTTGGCCAATGCATGGTGATCGTGATCTTGCGAGACGAATGAAGTACGTGATTCGCGGCGATGCATGCGTCTATTTCGGTTTTGGGTTTGGGGGTTAAGATTCGGGGTTTAGGGCTTATAATTTGGGCTTGTAGGGCTCAGGGTCCATCGGTTGGCATGATCTGCATGTGCACGACGCACTCATGTGAATGCATATACGTTATGTTTCTAGACTGATGAATTCTGCTACCACCACTACTACGTACTATAGGTGGCATATACTTTAACCCTTACCTAGCACCGCAGCACGATTGCACTGCTGTCGTCTACGTGTATAGTGGTCGTCCTTGCGACTTTGAGCCCGCAGGATAGGTCTTCTTGGCTCCCAACGCTATAGAGGTTTGGGGAGTATAGGGCATACGGTCTGGGTCCGGGAAAGTTGAGCCTTTAAAGTTTACGGCTCTGATCTATCCCTAGACCCTAAAACTCCTACAACCCGTGAACCTAAACCCCTAAACCCGAAACCCTTAAACCCTAAAACCCCTAAAACTTATAAACCCCTAAGCCCTTCTAAACTCTAAAACCCCTAAGCCTTTAAACCCCTAAACCCCTGAACCTCTAAACCCTAAAACCCCCCGAAACCCCAAACCATAATCATAAACCCTAAACCGGGGCTTGGGGCCCTCGCGGCTGCAAAGCTTAGCAGAGTTGCTTTGGGGCAACCAAAGAAGCGACATAAACACTTAATGGTCTTGTTGTTGCTCTTGCGAATATATATATATATAGGTAGATGTACCGCAGCTGTTATGTAATGCATATATACCCTCTATAGCACAGGTGTATTATATATATATATATGTAATGTTATAGCTACATGTATCTAGAAATCGCTCTCCTTATCAAAGTGACTGGGATAATATATTTATGTATATATATATATATCTGTATGCCTATATATCAATATATCTATATATCTGTCTATCTATCTAAATATATAAAATATTTGCTATATATATATATATACTGTTCTATCGTCTATTTCGTGAATTCACGGATCCTGTGCTTTTCACGGATTCACGGGTTCATGTTTTCACGCGTGTTCACGTGTTCACGGTTTCACGCCTTCACGTTTTCACGTGTTCACGCTTTCACGCGTTCACGCCGTAGGCCGGTGTATCGATCTGTATATTTTCTATATACTAGAATATCTATATATATATATATAGATATATATATATATATTACATATTATATATGCATGCATATATATATATATATTATACATATAACATATGTATGTATCTATATATATATATATACACACATGGAGCGAGCCGGAGAGATCGAGGGTGAGAGTGCGAGATCCTATTTGGGGGGTTCAAGGATAATAGCTTATGCCTTCGAAGATCCGGTCTTTTGAAGCTGCTTAGGCTTTAGGCTTTCGGGTTTAGACTTCCGATATATAGTTTTCAGGGAGCCGCTCTGTGATGTTTTTGGGTATACATCCCTATATAAGCTCAATCCCTGAACCCCATGAACCCGGCCCCCAAAGGAACCTGCTTTAACATAAGCCTAATGGATCTCTGTGCAGGACATCGGATGGGCGAAAAAAGCTGATCTCCGAAGTGTGATCCGGGAGCTGGCTTGATTTTTGCAGTTCGGAGGCAATTCGGTCGAAATTCTCCAGATTTATCACTAGAACAGCTAAAAGCGTGAAAGCGTGAAAATAGCGTGAAACTAGCGTGAAAATGCGTGAAATTCACGATTTCAGGAGTCGACCGAATTGGACTCAATTTGCTTCATTCTGGTCGGGTTTCGTGTTGATTTAGCAGCACATCGACCCCAAGATTGTGGCCGAAGACATACTTCTTAGGCCTTGGGAGGCTAGAAAACCTTGCAGCGATAGTTCCATGCATGCTCAAGGACGATATGTACTTGAAGGGGTATGTTGGTTCATCGAGGCGGCCATTTTGCGGCCCAGATTTTTGGTTTGGTGTTCCAAGGGAATTCCATCATGGCTGTGCCGAGCAAGCGCCTGCGTCAGAAGGCCACCTTGGATGCCGAAGCCGGCCCGCCCTCCGCCTTATTGAAGAGCCCGAACCCACGAAAGTTGAAGCAGGCGAAGGCCGAGCTAGCTAGGGACCAGGACGTGCCTTCTTCGGCTTCTACGACAGCGACCAGTCCGGGAATCCTCAAGCGATCGCCCAGCGTGGATAAGATTGCTAAGAAGCTTAGCTTTGGATCCCCGAGGGTGCACGACATCGAGGCTGCGAACCCGGCGAAGTCGAGGATGACGCCCGAAAGGGCGAGGGAAGTCCTTGAAGCTATCAAGGTAGCCGAAGGCCGAAGCGAATCGAGCGAGGCCCCCCCTCCGCGGATGCATGTAAAATCTACCGGCTTCAGATGCTGTACATAGGGGCGAGCCTAGGATTTTCGGGTGGTTTTACTTCTTCAGTCCGGCAGGCTCTTACGTGCATTATTGAACCCGGTAGCCTAGTAGCTCTAAGCATCGAAGCTGCACCCCAACATTGTCATCTACAGTTTAGACAAAGGGCCCTTGGAAGTTTTGTGTGATCTTTGTTACCTGGGCTGTTTCATTTGCCGCCGATCTAGGATGGCAAAGCCGTGCCGAAGCCGAACCAGGACCGGGAAAGTAGTCTTTCGGGTACTACTAAAGTTCTATTATCTTACATATATATAATAATAAGAAGAAGAAGAACAATAATATATATATATATATTATTTATATATAATTATTACTACTAGTAAGCTTTTATATAAATATAAATATACATATACATATATATATATATAACTATATCTATCTATCTATCTATCTATGTATTATATCTATATCTGTCTATCTACCATATCTATCATATATATATATAATGTACATATATACCTCTATTATGTACCAGGCTATTTCGTTTATTATAGGTGTGTGTGTATACATATATATGAACTAAGTTTCTTTCTATACTAGGTCACTATCTATATGCTTAGTGTGTTATATCATATTTAACTATAGACACACGTGTTTGTGTGCATCATGTGTGCCACTTACCTTACTTGGGCCCTGCATGGGGGATAGATCAGTAGGAGACATGCACACGAGGACACTCGTACGCGGCAGCAGAAGAAAGATGATAAGAAAACGGACCGAAAGCAAGAGAAGCTGCAGAGAAAAGCAGAGAGGGCCGCGAAGCGCGAGGAGGAAAGCAACGCAGAAGAGGCAAATAAAACATCATGCGTCGAAGTCGGAATCTTTGTCCTTTTCTCCCATGTTAACAGGAGAAGCCCGGCAAGGAGCACCGAGCCTGGGTGGGGCCTTGCATTATTACTTGTTGTTGCTGGCGGCTGCATGCCGCTTAGGCGTACATGTGCACTTTACTAGGCAGACAAGAGCAAGAAAGACAAGGTGCACGTTTGTCTGTTGCACATGGGCGACACAATATATATATATATATCACCGGCCGGTTGTGTCAGGCTGACGCTCTCGCAGCAAAGAAGAAGGACGATCAGGCACCAGTTTAATGTGACACTTCAGATTTTAACTATCCTTTGCTGCAACATAGTATTGCTAGGCCGAAGGTATGTATGTGAACGAGGCACGCTGCTTTTCATTTCCCTCACCATGTGCATGCACGTAGGATCCTGTGTAGAACGCATGGTACATGTATATAGAGGTATATCCGGTCAACAACATCCGTCGCTGGATGAAATCTGGATCTTACTGGTCTTCAGCAAATGAGGACAAGAAGAAGAAGCCGGCGCTTACGGACGATGATGTCAACAAAATCATCGGTGAGTGGGAGCAGAAGCAGAAAGCCGTGCCTGATGATGATGGCGACGATGATGACGCAAGCTCGCATGGAGATGTGAGCGAGCCGGAAGCTGAAGAAAGCTGCTCTGATGATGGTGCGGTGGACAGCGAGCAGGAGGAAGTGAAAAGCTCGTCAGAAGGCGAGGCGAGCGACCAGGAGGATCCAGCAGAGAAGGGTTCCGATGAGGATTCGGCGAAGCCGGCATCGAGAGCAGACGAGGCTGCAGCATCGACAGGTGAGAGCGACATCGAAGAGTCCGAAAACTCGGACCGGGAAAGCATTGAGTCTGACGAAGGCTCAGAGGCATTGACGGGCAGCTCGAGCGAGGCCAGGCTTCTATATCTATGGACCCAGACCAATATACATGCAGGCTCTCAGTCTTCCAGCCCTACAGATATATGTACATATATATATATACATATATATATATGTGTGTGTATGTATGTATGTATGTATGTATGTATGTATGTCTGTTTTTGTGATGTGTATACAGTACTA
This sequence comes from Symbiodinium necroappetens, assembly GCA_905231915.1. NCBI lineage: Eukaryota > Dinophyceae > Suessiales > Symbiodiniaceae > Symbiodinium > Symbiodinium necroappetens. Next base: position 10,487 of record CAJNJA010072008.1, on the reverse strand, counting down.
CATATATGCTACTTATATGCGTTCAGATGTGTATTTATTTCTTGATGCACTTGGATCCTAGTCGGAATTTGCGGCTGAGCATTATCTCTCTGCCTTAAACACTTAAACCCTCCCCACTCTCTCGATGTGTCTCTCTGCCTCTCACATATGTCAGGACATCGAGCCGACGACCCCCCGCGGGACCAAATGCCACGCACGAGGATCCCCCGAGAAGCCCCATGCAGCTTGACGCAAAGATTCCCACGGTACCAACCCCTAAACCCCACGCACGAACTGCCGCCGAATCTACACTCTACACGAGCCGAGGCAAAAAAGCTGAAGACTGCTGCTGCCGACTTCGAGAGCGACGAGAGCGACCACGAGACGAGCGACCCCGACACGAGCGACTTGGAGGAGAACGACCACAAGCGCAAACAGACCAAAGACGAGAAGCGACCCAAGACGACCGAGAAGGACACGAGCAAAGACGAGAAGCGGCCCAAGACGACCGAGAAGGACACCAGCAAAGAGGAGAAGCGACCCAAGACGACCGAGAAGGAGACCAGCAAAGAGAAGCGACCAAAGACGACCGAGAAGGAGACCAGCAAAGAGAAGCGACCCCAGGAGGACGAGCGCGACACGAGCAAAGAGGAGAAGCGACCCAAGGCGACCCAGAAGGAGACCAGCAAAGACGAGAAGCGGCCCAAGACGACCGAGAAGGACACCAGCAAAGAGGAGAAGCGACCCAAGACGACCGAGAAGGACACGAGCAAAGACGAGAAGCGACCCAAGACGACCGAGAAGGACACCAGCAAAGAGGAGAAGCGACCCAAGACGACCGAGAAGGAGACCAGCAAAGACGAGAAGCGACCCAAGACGACCGAGAAGGAAAGCAGCAAAGACGAGAAGCGACCCAAGACGACCGAGAAGGAGACCAGCAAAGAGAAGCGACCCAAGACGACCGAGAAGGAGACCAGCAAAGAGAAGCGACCCCAGGAGGACGAGCGCGAAACGGACGCATCCGACGAGGAGAAGGACGGCGACATCGACGAGGGTGACGTGGCAAAGAGCAAGGGCAAGTTGGGAGATGCCGAAAGCAAGTCCCTTCCGAATTCCAGCTCCCATCGCAAGGAGTACATGCGGTTCAAGAGGTGGACGAAGTCGAAATCCCGCTTCCCCAGCAAGCTGCTTGCGACGGTGCAAACCCAGGACAGTTAAGCGAGCGATCGGTTTAAACGGAATTCATGTACGTGTGCATCATGTCATGAGATTAGAAAAGACAAATACATGCGTGTGCCTGTATGATGCTCCCTCTCTGATAGGAGGGCCGCAGCAAACTCTTCTTGGACTACCTCGAGTGCGAGGGGGATACGGAGAAAACCGTTCTAAAGTTCGAGGCCCGCGTGGAGGACAAAGACTCGACGACCATCAAGTGGGGCTTCCGCCCCGAGAAGTGGCTCCAGGATCGACATGGTGAACGGAAGGCCACGAAGTTGATGGAGCGCAAGAAAGCGCTTGGTTTGATACTCTTATGCAATATCGTGTGCACATTTAGGGCCTTAACCAGTGCGACAAATTTCCCTTGATTACGAGAATCTCGGGGTGATCTCTGGGCTGCTTGGGTTCTTTGACCGGATTTAGAAGCTTCACTTGAGTTTCGGGGTCGCAGATTGTGGAAGGCTAACTCAGTTCCATTGGATTCACTATAACCCTTAAACTATTAGTATGTTATCCCAATACTTCCTAAACCTGAAACCCTTTTCACCGGCCCACATTTAGGCTTTGCTTGGCTTTGGGGTGCAGGGATCATGCTTTGGGCTATATGTACAATATAGTGCAGACCAGGCATGCAAGCCCCCAAGTCCCGAAACCTTGAAGGTTGTATGGTTAGAATGCAAAGGCAGGCCCAACCCCTTCCAACACTCGAACCCCGAATGAGGACGATTCCGGATCCGGAGCTCCCTGCTGACAGTGGGGAAGTGCTTTACTTTGTGATGTTGGAGATGGACTTCGCCAACATCCAGGAGGTTGCAAGGGTCACCCAGCTGGAGCTCAAAGGTGGGATCGACAAGGATGGTCTGAAGGAGTTCGTGAAGGCACGTGCCCTTAAGGTTCGGACTGCAGTTTGGATGCCACCCCTTAAGACCGTACCGTTGGGTGTAAGCTTGAAGACGCCTTGCCCACACGCCCAAACGTCCATACTGTATGATATTCGAAGCATCAACGTAAACCATATAAACCTTAAGCTCTAAAACCTTAAACCCTGAACCAAGCGTCTTCAGCTTAACATGGGCTTCAGAGGTAGTGCTTCTGGAATGACGGGAGTTCCAGGTTATGCTCCGCAGCTTTTAGGCCTTATAAAGACGGGCCATGAATTTGTTCAGGATTGAGCCCCTAAACCCAAAACCCCAAAGCCCTAAACCCTAATTTCTTAGGCTTAGGCAGAAAAGCCCGGCCCACATCCGAACAATTGCCCCTTGCATTTATTCTTCGAACTAGCTAGCTAAAGCAGGGCTCTACTATAGATTGTGTCGATCTAATGTTTTGTGTCTTCTGATTTTATACCTATATCTATATATCCCTATCTCTGTTTTTATGATATATACCTACATCCATAGATATCACCAATTAAGCCAAACCCCTGGGATCCCCCGAAAGCGGCTCGTAGACAAAGTCCGGCAGGGCGGTGGCATCCTCGACCCCAGCATGAACCTCAAGCTGATGGACTTTGGCTCCGGGGCTCCGCTCAATGGGAGCCAGTTGATGCTGAAAGCCGCGGGGTCTAGTGCTGTGACACCCAAGAAAAACACCAACAAGAACCCAAAGAACAATCAGAATGCGGAAACTGAAAAGAAGGCAAGGTTATCCGGGCTAGTTGTGCTGCTTCTTAACCTTTGCAAAATATGCTTGCATCCCTCAAGGTGGAGCCCAAGACCCCACTGCAGAAAGCCGAAGCCCGCACCAACAAAGCATTCAAAGACGCGGCCGACTGTACGCCTGAGACTTAGAGTACGCGTTGATATGCCGCATGTCTACTCATAAACACTGCTTCCTGCATGTTTACACAAGGACCTGGGCTTTCAAGCTACGCCCCATCGCAATGAGCTCAACACTGATCGAACAGTTGGAGGCTGTCAGCTTGCAGCTGAAAGAGGTGGCGGCTGCAATCCAGCAGCTCACGAACAAAGGCAAGAATAAGAACAAGTACTATGTTCACGTGTGCAAGGAGGCGTGGTTATGAGCCTCGAGCCCAAAAGTTCAATCGCACCTCACCGGGTCCAAATTCCAAACCATTCCAAATCCCTACTGTAAAACAAAAACAACGCTAAACCCTAAATCCGTATAAACCCTAAACCCCTAAACCCTAAACCCCCCGTGAACCCTAGAGTCCCTAGAGCCCTATAATTTTCCGTACAAACCCTAAACCCCTAAACCCTAAACCCCCCGGAAACCCTAGAGTCCCTAGAGCCCAATAGTTTTCCGTATAAACCCTAAATTAACCCCTGAACCCTAAACCCCCCGAAACCCTAGAGTCCCTAGAGCCCTATAAACCCAAAAGTCCCAAGCCACTTAAACCCTGAACCTTATCCCTGCAGGCTGATGATCTTGGCAAGCTGGCTGAAGAAAGAATCTCTTTGGCTAAAGCCCTGGTTCGAGCTCGTAAGCCCAAGGCGAAGGCAAAGGCTGCAGCGAGCGGCACTGCCACAGCAGCATCGCCTGGGTCGGCTAAGTGAGGTCGATGGAGATTCGGGCCTGGGATTTTAAAGGCTTCAGGTTGAAAGGTGCAGTGAGTTTAGGAACACTTCAGGTTCCTCGACCTCGAATGCCGGCTGACCCAGGGTGATGATTTTAACTATCGTACTTCCGAACACACAGGCATAGCAGTCCGGATGAAAGGTCTAGGGCACCCCCGGTTGTACGTGGGATTGCGCCAACTGTGGCTTCGAAGATCCACAGTAGCATGGGGTGCAACCTGCGGTGCAAGCCTGGAGTCACTCTGCGTTAGGTTTGTGTGCATTCAGCGCCTGAAACGAAAGCGAGCTCACGCGTGCTGGTCAAAGATCCCTGATGCAAGCATGCATGCACGGTACTAGCTTTCCTTACCGTACGTCTCCCAACCCCACGTCAGGAAATCTGCATCCAGATCTCGCTCTCGGTCCCGTGCTGGGCACAACGACGCTGGTGCCTTGAGCTCACACGGTCCTCGGGCGAAAGCCGAAGGCCTAAACCTTACTAGGAAACCTAAACCCCTAAAGCCCCTACCCTAAATATTTCTATATACATAGACATAGAAACCCTGTACTGGCCTTAGATTTAGAGTTCTTTTGGGGCCAATTTTGTGGACCCTTTGGGTAAAGCCCCCTTGTATTCCAGGCCCGGGAGGGCGACATAGTATAAATGTGTGCGTGTGCATGTGTACATGTCTATGTACGACACTTGTGGACACACACATACACACAGATGCACACACACGTTCAGATATAGAGCCGGACATGAATGAACTGCATTGCAAAAGTACCTTGTGGGTTGAAAGTAGAACAGCTCGAGCAACAACATACGGGTCTGCATTTGAGGGCTGCCTGCGGCTCCATGGGTTTTGAGGTTATGGGCTATGCGGGTGTGTATTTTTCATCTTCATCATCACATCATATTCAGCATCGACATCATTAACATCATAAATATCATCATCCTCATCACTTCATATGATACTGTTGATGGACAAAATCCTGCATGATCTTATATATATATATATATAGACCTACAAGGGATTATTACAATTGGTGCATGCAGAATTTTGTCCATCAACAGTATCATATCATCATCATTATCATCATCATCATATCGTGCATTCTACCACCATGCATATCATCATATATCATCATCATCATCATCGTATCATCATATCATGCATATCATGCATATCATCATGTCATCATCATCACCAGGCATCACCATATCATATCAAAGCGGCAGCATTGGTAGCAGCACCGAGTCATGGGAGATCGATGCTAGCACCACCACCTCGATCTTGTATAGGTTTCAGGCTTAATTTCGGACGGTTGCAGCAGGAGGGGTTTACTTAGGGCTCAGGTTTGTAACTCTCGCAGCTCTGCTTCAACTGATCATGATGATCGAGTGGTGATCTGATGATGTTGATGATGGTCATGACGGTGGTGCATGATGATGGTGGCGACACGTGATCTGATATGATATTATGGGGATGATCATGATGATGCATGGATGGTGGCTTCTCACCTCGGAAGACCGAACGCAAGTCGTAATCGCTGCAAATTTAAACCCCAAACCCCGAAAGCCCTAAACCCTAAACGAGTCGGCGGCTGGGATCTGGAAGCTTCGGTGCTTTCGGCTTAAGTTTACTTGGGGGTTTAGGGTTTAAAGTTTAGGAATCATCTTTCCATCAGGCGTCCGATCAATGGCTACCCTCTGCTTGGAGGTTCATGGGCAGTTATAAGTGGAGTTGTAAATCCCCTATATATAGCTATAGTTACCCTACTTATAACCCTACTTATAACTGCCCAGGAACCTCCAAGTGGTTCGGAGATCTGGAAGCTTTTGTGCTTTCCGCTTAAAGTTTAGGGTTGGGGTTTAGGGTTTAGTAGGGTGTAGGGAGTCATGCTTCCATGAGGCCTCCGATCAATGGCGATCCGTCTGGTAATATTGAAATTCGGAGATCTGGAAGCTTCGGTGTTTTGGCTTAGGGTTTAGAGTTGGGGTTTAGGGTTTAAGTACTCATCTTTCCATCAGGCCTGCGATCAATGGCGACACTGTTGTGGTAATATTATTCGGAGATCTACCAATGCATGGCGACGATGCTCTAATTTGTGGTAATATTATTCGGAGATCTGGAAGACCCGGTGCTTTCGGCTTACGGTTCAGGGTTGGGGTTTAGGGTTCAGGGTTTAGGGAATCATCTTTCCATCAGGCCTCACAAGAATGAGAAGTAGAGTTTTAGTGATTCCGGTTGAAGCCGACTAGTTTCATAAAGAACACGCGATTCACACGAACAAGAGTCATCATCTCCGGCTGCAGCCGCTCAACTTATTAAATCCTTACCTACACCCAACCGTTAAAAGCCTTGGACCCAAAAGCCCGAGGTCTAAGGTGAGTATGCACTGTAACAATCTTCCTCCATATACGGTCGGCCAAGCAGGGTGGAACGATCACGAAAAATGAATCAAGCGTTTCCCGATGCACAGGCCATCGACGGCCACACTCAGCACCCAGACTGCAAGAAATTCGCCGCTCAGTCAAGCATCGACCAGGCAGGCCCGGCTGCAAGTTGCGAATCCTACGTTTGCACGGGGGGTCGGTGTAAAACCAAAAGCTTCGTTTTGGATTTGCATGCAGGGATGTGGGTGGTGGCGAATGCCAGTGCTGCTTCCCTGCGGACTTTCAAGAAGATCTGCTCCGGGGCGCTTTGTTCCGAAACCTCGCATGCTTTCATCAAGTTTGTGTATCCTGTGCAAGACCGAGCCTCCTTCGCTTGATTCCGCTTAAGGCACTGACGGTGGCAGAAGGTTGCAGGGATGCGGCAGCTTTGCTTCTGGATGGATCCACTTGCCCCCTTGCAGAGCTTATGGCAATATGGGGCAACAGCGAGCACGGTGAAAGATCTTTTCAGAGGTACGGTGCCCGCACATGAAAGGGATTTTGTTTGAATACTGCAGCTTTCGAAAAGACATCGTGTAGGTTAAACCCCGTTATCGCTAACCTTGACCCGAGGTGGTGCAAGGAGCATTGCCGAATTCAGCCTGGCCGAATAGAGCTGACTTTGAAGACAGACGAGGATGTCGCGCTCAGAGAACATGCAGTGCTCTGGCCCTGGGACACTTTGAATTACCTTTACAGCAGCAACAAATTGGCCACCTGGCTTTATGACCCACCTGAACGTGCATCCTTCCACATCACGGTCACTTGGGTCGAATGCATGTTTTTAAACAAGTATAAAAGCTGTGCTGGTTTCAAGTTTTCTGCCGCATATATAGACAGACTTTTTACATGCCATCGTTCAACCAGGAATATTGGCGAAATGTACAACACCTGGAGTTTTACGAAAAGCTGGGGATTTCTGAGAAGGACTGGCCACACTGTATTCCACTTTCCTGGCATGTGGACGGGGTAAAGGTATATCGGTCGCAGAAGGCATGGGTGTATAGTTTTGGCTGCTGCACCCGAAAAGGGCCTTCGATCGACACCAAATTGCTCTTCCTTTTGTTCAGGGAGCAGGAAATGTGCAAGCCTGACACCCACGACGAGGTTGGAACCATCATCGCGTATGTGATGCATGTGCTCATGACAGGTATGTATCCTGATGTTCAGTGGGATGGTGCTCCCTGGCCAGAGGGAAGTTTGGAGTTCAAAAGAGCCGGCCAGCCCTTCGCTGGAGGTTGGCGTGCATGCTTTGCTGCATTCAAAGCAGACCTTGAGGCTCGGGCGCTTGTGCACAAGATGGTCCGGAACTGGTCATGCAACAGCATCTGTGAGCATTGCCTTGCTTCGAAGCTGCCTGAGCTAAGCTATGGTGACTTCAGCTCCGGAGCTTCCTACATGCAGTTCATGTTGACTCATGCAGAGTTTCTGGAATTGAACCCCCCGCATCGCCAGTCTTCTTGGGTTGATGTCCCCGGCTGGACAAAAGACAGAAATGTCGAGGTGCCACACACATGCATGCAGAAATGGTTTTACTTGTTTCGTTTATTTCTTGTTTCGTGCTGCTACGCATAAACCGGCTCCCAAGGATATGCTGCATGTGGTACATCAGGGCATTGGCCCTTTGTTGATCGCGTCCTTGCTCTCGGACCACTACGAGGAGCTGCACGACCACAAGCTCAAACTGAGGCAGCTCGAAGAACTGCTACAACGTGATGCGTGGCCACACTACAAGAAATGGGTGCGAGATCGCAAGCTGCCAAGCTGCAGCATGCAGTTTTCTTTGGTCCGCATTGGACGGGAGAGCTGGCAACGGATGCCGGAGATGGCATCATGCTACAAAGCTGCTGTCATCAAGGCGATGTTGTACTGGATTGCATCATTTCTTTTGGAACGCAAGCAAGACAATCAAGCAGGCTTTATCGTCAGAGCCGACCTTTCCTACACCTTGGCGCAATTTCACTATTTGCAGGATTGCAATGGGCCGTGGCTTAATGAGCAAGCAGCCGCAGAGATGGCATGGTATGGCCACAAATTTCTGCTCCTCTACCAATTTGTCGCAGAGCAGGCCAGGCGAGCCGGGCGCGTCATCTACAAACTAGTGCCCAAATTTCATGTGATGCTCCACATGTGCTTGCGGCTGCCTTTGGACAGACGAAACCCCCGCTACGACCACCTGTATATGGAGGAAGATTTTATGAAGGAAATTGGTCGTATCGCATCGCGAACGCATGCGCGAACTATGAGTAGCGTGACATTGCTTCGATATCGGGCATTGTTGGAAAGCGGGGGTCTAGGCCCTCATGAGCAGGCCAGGAATCCTCACAGCTATCTTTGACAAGGCGGGCCCTTAAGCCGAAAGACCCTACTTTAGCCTCAATCTCAAAATAAATTGAGACACCCTGAATGCTAGCTTTCGGAGTTGACACTCCCGGCTGGGAGCCCGGCCGACGCAGAGAGGAGACCAAGGAAAATGTCGGCCAGGAACTTTTTGTGGCCAAGGGTCTTTAAGTGTTTAGGGGCTTACTTGGAGGTTCATGGGCATTAGTTATAAGTGGGGTTGTATGAACCCTAATTTGAGTTAGAACTATAGTTATAGTGGCCCTATATATACTTATAGTCCCACTTATAACTATACCCATGAACCTCCAAGTATATTTGGGGCTATAGGGGATTTTAAGGATTTGAGGCTCGGGATGAGGCGACAAGCGCTCATGACCTCCAAGCCGACCCCGGCCCAGGCTGTTGATTGCTTTAGGGTTTCAGGGTTTGGACTTGTAGGATGGGGTGATGTATGTAGGCCTTTGCTGCTAGCTGTCTTGTGAGGCCCGTGTACACTTAGACCCCAATATTTCTACCCAAAAGGATCCTAAACAGAACAGCTATCGCAACCAGTGTTGGCTACTCCGAACCACGTACCTCGATCTAATCGTTCCCGTATAGCCCCTGACATGAACCCACTAGTCTCATAAAAAGGAGGCCCGAAAAGAAGCTGACACTGAGCCTTGAAGGAACCTTACAGGAGCCCCTGAAGCGACCATTCTAGAACCCCTTAGGCCTTGAAAGGGCCCTGAAAGCAGCCATGCATTCCAGAACCCCTGAAAAGGGGCCCTAAACCCTAAACCCTCAAAGGAACCCTTCAAGGGACCCACACAGAAGCCCCAAGCTAAGGCCTAAAGCCATAAAACTGCATCGTGCTGTGTAGAAGCTAGGCAAAGCCTAGATACAGGTGTAGATCTTCGAAGCCCCGGCCATCCCAACAGAGACTGTAAATCTGAAATTCGGAAACAAATCAGCCCAACATCAAAACCGAAGCCAACACGGCCTAAGTAGACGAAACCCTCCCCCAGGCCAGTTCGGATCGTAGGGTTAATTAAGGGTTTCGGATTCAAGACTTTCGGGCTTGAAGGTTTGGTTTTAAGGGTTTTTGGGGTCGAGGCTTTGGGATTAAGGGTTTTTGGGTGTTTCGTCTTATGGCCTTTTGGGATTTAGGGTCTCCGATTAAGGGTTTTTGTGGTTTGGAAGTTGTTGGGGTTTAGAGTTTTTAGGGGTTTAGGCGTTTAGGGGTTTAGGGGTTTAGGGCCTTTAGGGGTTCAGGGGATTTTTTTTTTTGCTGCCTTTTCTGAGTCCTGCTCAGAGCCGCCGGCTTGGGCAAGCCACGAGATTGCTATAGTATCCATATTTGCAGTTTCTGTTAACATTTAGGTCGCGTGCTTCCACATGCTAAGTAAGCATGTATGCAGCTGGCATGCAGCTGGGGCATTTGGCAACAGTTTTTCGCGCAGGCATGCTTCCTCAAAGCAAAATCTGGATGGACAGACACCGGCCGACAGTTATCGGATGCCCTGGCCGGTTTCTCGTGCTCGCGTAATATGTACACTCTCGCTCCTCGCACGCAAGCTTAAGAATGCAGACTTCGGGCTGTGTAGGTAGGGTGGAAGAAGACCGACGGCCAAGC
>CAJNJA010071997.1:0-22049 GCA_905231915.1 Symbiodinium necroappetens | reverse complement strand
TTCCGATCTGTAGCAGTAGCAGTAGCAGTAGCAGTAGCAGTAGCAGTAGGAGTAGGAGTAGTAGTAGTAGTAGTAGTAATTGGTAGGAGGGAGCAGGAGTTGGACTCAGCACGAGCATCACGAGGAGGGTTGAGGGAAGGGGAGCAGCGGAGGGGACTGTGGTACAACCTGAGGAATCACGACACTTCCAAGCCGGAGAATCCGCTATTCCTCTTCTACTCCTTTCACCTGCTCCACACGCCTCTGCAGGCTTTGGCAAGCCCAATATCTGTCTCTCTTCTTCTCTTGCTCGCTCTTTTGGGTGTTTTAATCTGCAGGTGCCCAAAGCCTGGCTCGAGAAGCTGGATGCCTTAGTTTCCGCGGCAGGGGGCAAGCCGATTGACAGTGAGAACAGGCTCGGCTTGACTCCGAACAGCTCCTAGCTTTGTGTGTGGGATCGTTTCTGGAACCCGTGACCGACGCATTTGGCACCCAATCTGCAGGCGCCTGTATGCCGCCATGACCCTGTACATGGATGCCGCCATCGGCGAGGCTGTCGATGCACTGAAGCAGAAGAAGATGTACGCATTCTGGCAGCATCCCACCAGCTGTTACCCAAGCAGCATCCATCTTGAGAATTATAGTGCTTTGCCGACTGACAGCTCCTTTGAGTGTCTGTTCCCACTGACCTAGCCCCTTCTTCCACAGGTCACTTACTCCTGTGACTAAGACTTTGTTGGTTGCAGCTGTGTGTCAAAGCCCAGACGGGAAACAGGAAATGCGTTAATTTAGGATTTCAGCTCAAGGACAACACGCTGATCATTTTCACCTCGGACAATGGTGGCCCCATCTACGAGCCCGGCGCTGCTTCCAATCATCCTTTGCTAGGCTGAGGGAGCAGTCGGACACGAAACGCCATGGTCTTGCTTCCGTTCGCATGCCCTGACAGGTGGCAAGTACACCGATTGGGAGGGTGGTGTGCGCACAAATGCTTGGGTTTCGGGTGGATTTGTGCCTGCGAAAAGGCAGGGAAAGCCTTGAGCGTCCCGCAGCTTGTTTGGAATGAGCGTCCGAGAAGCACCTGTGCTTTACTGACAGGCGCGGGGCAAAATACAACGGCATCATCAATGTAGCTGACTGGTATCTCGGGTTGAGAATATCTATACACATGTAATACAGGACAATGCTTGTACTTGTCACTTGAAGACCTTGGCATGCCAGTTGAGGTATGGTACACTTACGCAGTTGGCGGGCGTTGACATGACGGATCACAAATCCGATAAGGCCAATCAGTTCCTAAAGGAGAGTCCCGGCCAACATGCCTTCTCTTTGTGGTGCTGCAGCCACTGTCCAGCCTGTCCAGCAACATGGCATCGCACATTGTCATGGTCTCAGGAAGGGATTGCCGCTGCTTCATCCAGTGGAGAGTATGCCGCAATGGCGACCTGGACTTGTACGCTTGAGCAGGTTCTGTGAAGGTCCTTGTGCACCGAGTGTGCCCAGCGTGATTGCGCAGTATCTTGCCTTCTTTCTTGCTCAGGGGCAACATTGTCGATGACAAGCCTGGTCGCACAGGGCCTATGCATCTCAGCTCTCAGGCTGTGCTGCGGTGGCCTTTCAAACTGGTGACAGGCTCGGCCCCGCATGGCCCCGCCCGACTCTGACGGACTCTCCCTGTCCCGTGAAGGCAAGCAGGTGATGAGCACCTGGCAGGGGCCGCTTTATCCGAACTGCTCGACGGTGCACTCGCTCAAGCGCCTAGACTCAGCATAACAAGAGTGTGAAAACGCCGCATGGTGTGCTTTTTGTGTTCTGCAGTTCAAGGAACCGCAACGGGCCTCTGCCGCCACAGCAAGATGTGAAGGTCCAGAGTTTGCTAGAAGAGCACACATTCTGCAGCAGCGCTTGCTTGTCCTTAACTTGGCACGAAGCCTGGACCAGGTTTTTGGGGAGCCCATGCCGGTTGCCGAATCGCAGGCGGATGCACTCCTGAACATGCCTCATCAGTGTGTCGCCGTCAAGCACAGGCCGAAATCGACAGACAGACCTGGACGATCGACTGCGGGGCAGGCTGCCTAGTGATGCTTGGCATGAAACCCACATAGAGTCTCCCGCAGCGGAAGTCAGCAACCGTGCACATGCCGCTAGGAATGTCGAGGACGATCCGACTGAGCACATCAACCTTGCGCACGATCCCAAGTACGCCGCAACTCTCAAGTCTTTGCAAGAGACGCTGGAAGCCTTGAACAAGGAAGCCTTGCGTCGTTTCAGCGTTGCAGCGTTGGGGAGGCAGCTTGAGACTTCGTGCAGCAGAGGACCTCTTCAATCCCGATCGCGGCCTCGATCGCATCGAGGCGCCGCAGCGACGTCTCTCTGCGTACCTCAGAGAGCGGAGAGTGGCTTCTGCCAGGCCTGCGAGGTGGCCATTGAGCAGAGCCGGACCTTTGGACCCTTCGTCGAATCTCAGGACATTTCGGGGGTGGGCCGTTTCTCCGTTTTTGAGCGGGATGCTGAAGGCTTCCAAGACAGGATGGATGACACTTCCACGGCAGTCTACCTAATTCCAACGAGAGGCAAGAGCTCTGCTTGCACATCGACGATCGACGCAGTAAGTACAAGATCCTGCGAGTTTCGGCATTCCGAGGATTTAAGGGCATGAGTGTGCCGGAAGGAGTTCTACAGCCCTGCGCCACCTAAAACTTTGTTGGAGCAGGCTATGCTGGACTCATGTCAGACGATCAATTTTGATCTCTGAACACCTCCAGGTAGAAGATGCCGCCCTTACAGCAGCGCTCCGGAAAGTCAACAGCCCCATGGGGAAGACCCTTGCCGTTTCGGCACCTTGGCTGCAGCTTGCAGGGAAGTGTCGCACATGTCCCCATTTGAGATTCGTGCTGAACTTGTCGAAAGACCTCATCGCTTGCCCGCAGCTAGGCCATACAGACGATCGCACCAAGAGTGATTGCAAATTCGAACTTCGACCAGTCCGCCCCTCAGACGGGCACAGGCAGTCGGAAATTCGAAACAAGTTTAAGTCCGCAAGTCCCGGGTGAGGTGCCGAGCTAGAGAGACTGAGCAGACCGAGCAGGGCTTCCTCTCTGACATCTTCACCGTGTGAAAGCAGCGATCAGTGTAATAATTGTTGCTGCATGTATTCCAATGCCCCAGAATTTCAAACCGCTGCCATGATCTGCGTGGCCTTTCGCTTGCAGTGGCCGAGAGCTTTAGCCAGATCGCTTCCCACTGTCGAGCGCTTAAGCACTTTCAAGCTTTTGATCGGCGGCGGCCCTTCGGCTGACTCCGCAACATTCGTACAAAGATATGATTATCGTATTTGTCGAACAGCCCGGGCTTACAATATCCCGGCTGAAGGAGGCAGAAAAAATGGCGAAGTGCGGCTGGCGATCCAATGCGAGGTTTGGATACCTGAGTGTGCTCATAAGGTTCGAGAGCAGCAGAAGAAGTGGGAGGAGCTCAAGCTTCAGCAGCCTTCCCGTCTGAATTTGTGAGGGACTGTGTGATCATTGCTCCCTGCGGAATGCATCGCTGAATGGTAGCTAGCTTGTCAGGCAAAAGAAGCAGGAGGAGCTGGAAGCCAGCGCTCGGGCTGCCATTTCCGAGCTTCAGCTTGCCTGGCTTTGGCTTGCACAGCAGAAGCAGCTAGGTCCGCTAGGTCTGTGCATCTTGTCTGGCTGATGGCAGGAACATGGTTTCAACAGCGGAGGCCAGTGAAAGCCAAAACACAATTGACGAGATCAGTAGCAACACTTTTCAAATGTGTTCCTGTCCTCGCAAACGTCACCACTTCCAAATAGAAGCATAAAGCAGGCTGGTGGCCACAGACCAGTTGCGAATAGATTGGTTCAGTTTGAGGCCTTCAGGTTGCTCTTTCGAGAGTTCGTGGGCTTGACGGCGCAGTTCTGGTTTCGATTGCAATCAGACCAGAGTTTCCTGTCTCGCCTCTGCATGTATCAATGGCGCTTCTCTCATGCCCACTGTCGGTGGAGCTCTTCTAACAAGATCTGTCCAGCTTGTACGTCCGGAACTACTTCCCACTTCCCACTTGTAGATGTCATTGCCTGCTTGCTGGGTTCATGGCATACGACTGACAGAATAATGCTGGAAAACAAGGGCTACTTTGAGAGTGGAGATGCTGATCAACAGTTCTGCCTAGGGGGGGGGCAGTGCCGTGCATAGTCGGGCAGTTGTCAGCATGTCATTCTGCAGGCTTCAGCGGAAGGAGCGCACTACACTGCTGCCCCTTTCGTCTGGAACCTGGTTGGGTCTTTGGGTTTCAGCTGACGGTGACGCAACGCAAGTCATGTTTTGATAGCTGAAGGCTGGCGACCACGAGATGGAGGTGCTGGAGGTTTCGGTTTCTTTGCTGTTTGCCAGTGTCTGCACTGTCTGCAGCACTCAATTGACATCTGCTAGAGGTCCTGAAGCTGTGCAAGAAGGTGGAGCGAACAGGCCTTCTGCTCAGAGTCACTCTACACAACTTCGGTCTCAGCATCTCCGAACTAAGGCAAGTCGGCCATGGCCGCGTGCCAGGCGTGCGTGGACACCTTGGGCAGCAAGAAAGCCTCCATCGAGGAGGAGCATCCTTGCCCGTGGGACTTCGAAGAGGAAGTTCGTGGCTTCCGGTCAGGCCGAGAACATCCGAGTTGAGACTTCGGCAGCCATCTCGGCCGTGACGCGCTTGGTAAATCAGATGGTGGAGTGATGTTATTGTTAAAAGCTCACGTATCGCAAAGCCAGCACTGGCGACGCTTGACTTCGGGTCTGTTTCAAGTATGAAGGCAGAGACTCGTGTTGACGAACTCGTTGTATCGCTGGAAGTTGGAGGGTTGGTTGGAAGGGAGGTTGGGGTGGCATCCCCACTACGTCCCTCAAGAGCGATGTTAGAGCGAGAGAGGATATTCGCAAACAGTTCAAACTCGGCTTCGCCTGCCCCTCTGTTCGCAGCCGCGTCTCTGCAAACACCGGGTTCGTTGCAGTTGCACGTGCTTGGGCGATTCGACAAAGCGAGCTCTGAGTCGCCTTGGTGTATTGCACACGTGCTTTTTTCTCGCAGATTGTTGACATTTGTGACCTTTCTGGAGGTGCTAACGGCCAGGAATTCAACAAGTAACAAGAGACTTTTTTTTAGAGAATTGGTAGTAGCTGGCCGGGCTGCGGTGGAAATTTTGTTGAAATGGTACCGTGACTAGTCAGTCGACCAGCCGGGAGGTGCTGAGCAGGTCAATCAATCGTTGCACCGGCTCCGGGCATAAAGTCGCTGAACTCTGGGACGAAAGCCCGTTTTCTGAGTCGTGTTTGCATAGCTTGGTGTAGGCCTCGGCCTGTGCTGGGTGCATCCTCAGACTTAATGGAGCACTCAGAAGCTGCTGTGCTAAGTTGCAGCCGCGGATCCAGGCCGTCCGACTCTGAATCGGCTCGGAGGGTCAGAGGGACTTGCGTTCCTTTCTGGGACTCGGCAGTTCGTGTATCCAAGGCCACAAGGCTCGTCACCGATGCCTTGAACAGAGCAAAGGAGAACAGAGACAGGATTGTCGCTGCCCTGGCGAGAGAGCCCGTCATGCGAGAGTGCGCAGAGCCCGCCGGCTGGTCCCCTGGGGCCCAGGCGAAGCGCATCGCGACGGCCAAGCGCACCGAGAAGAAGACAGCCCTCTTCAGCAAGTACGACCAGGCCAAAATATACGGCTGCTTGATCTTTGCAGCACTGTCCGCACGCAACGCGCCTTCGCAACGCTTCCTGCAATTGCAGCACATGAGCCGGGACTGCTTTCCACCGTTGGTGTCTGGCTCGAGCGATAGTCGCGGAGTCTACTGTGCCGGGTTCGCTTCGCAAACGTGCGGGGCTCAACCGGCATGTCTGAGAGGGCAAGCAAGCAGACGATGTGATGCAAGCCACCTAAGCGATGAGCAAGTGTGATTTGCAGTTGTATAACACCGATCCCAGTCCGCCTGTGCTGCACTCCGCTGCACTTCATCCTCCCATGTGTGTCAGGCACCATGCCTCCTCAAAGACTTCCACGTGGCATTCTGCAGCCAAGCTGCAGGGTCGAGAAACCACTCAACATGTCGGCCTGTGCACATGCCAGGACACACTGTTGCTCTCTGAGTGCCTGAGCAGCAGCCTGCAAGGCCTGATGGCATTGATGTTCCAGAAGGGACGGCCGACGCCTCACAATGGCAAAGAGAAAGTTCGCGAAACGTTGATGTCCATGTGTGCACGAGGACATCATGCAGTTTTGCCGGGACTTGGCCGAGAGCGTCTTGCCTGAGGGTTTGATCCAAGAACGCAACAACTTGTGTGGCCGGCTGCTCCCCCTTGGGGTCCCTAGTTCTCTGTCGTGCACAGGTGGAGCTGAGTTTGCAGAGCAGTTTGATCGAAGCCACCCGAAGTTCCACAACGGCAATCCCACAGTGCACTCCCCGGAGTGCAAGCAGCCGCTTCCGCTTCCTTTCTGGAGTGGACCTGAGCTGAGGCCGTGCCGCTTGGTGGTGCCCGGATTCCAGACTCCTTGGCTGCCTCCATGGCACAGGCACCGCTCTTTGTCGGGAAATGTTGCAACCCCTGCTGCCGCAGGCTTCTAGCTTTCGCATTCAGTAAAGCCAGCTGTGCCGCAGGCAGAATCGAAGAACTGGCGTGACATGCCAGATGCCCCCTTGAGCTTGGAGGTGTGCCCAGCTGTGCCAGCAGAGCCCGAGAGCTGCATAAGCTGCCGCATAAGCTGCCGCACGAGCTGCCGCATACGCTGCAGGATGATTATGGTCCGGAGCACAAGATGCTCATGGACGCACATAAGACCCTCAACGAGTGCAAGAAGGAGCGCCGAAATGGGCACTGTTAGCCTTGGCTACCTCCGTAGCATGTGCAGAGCTGTTCGGGGCTGCAGGCGATTGCAGTCGTCAACAAGCCAGTGGCAGCTGGGCAGGGATGGCAGAGAAGCGATTTTGCAGTTGCGCTTGATGCGCTTGCCCGCTCAGCGTCGCACAGCCAAGGAGGTTGCCATGAGATTGCGGTGTCAGTACAGAGATGCCGAGGCTTGGAGCTCGAGACATGGTATGACAGATCCGAGACTCCCGCTGTGCACCCGCCTTTCTCGTCCATGTCAGGGTGACGACAAGGTGGCCTACGAGAGCAGGCTGAAAGGCGCTCATGTGGACATGTGAACCGTCTGGGCTCTACAGCCTTCAGGGCCATGATTGTCGCTCCAGGTGCAGAGAACGACAGAGACGGGGCTCTGGATGCTGCTACAGTGACTCGTCACTATGAGCATGATGAGTCTCCTGTCGACGTCATGCGCTTGGTCGCCACGCGCTGCCGCGTTTTCTCAAACCAAGGTCACCATTCTTGGCATGAGCTCAGATGTCATTTCTGATCGCTGCCGACAGTGCGTCGAGGATGTGGTTGCCAAGGCCAGGGTTGTTCGGAAGTTGGCTTTGGGAGCGGGTCCGTGCACTTCCACAGAATCAAAGAGTTCCCTGCAGGGCAAGTTTGAGTTTGTCGACAAAGAGACGTATGGTGAATACATTCAGGCCAGGTGCCATGCTCCGTAAAGTTCGCAGTCTGCAAGGGCCTCGTCTCCCATTGTCCGAGGTGCTCAAAAGAGCAAATCAGGAGATTTTCATGGATCAAAAGAGACTTCTGCAAAGGATCAAGGCCCTTGCGCCCTCCTTTACCAGAGCTGAGCTGTGTCTGTCTCGTCTGAAACAGGATGTAAAGAAAGCCTTCAAGGAGCAGAGCAATGCTCGAGCAGAGATCCAGGAGGTGGGCACTTGCAAAGCCACAACGATGCCCGAGACCACTCTTTTCTTCGTCTCCACAGGAGCCCGGCAATGCCCAGGAAGGGGCAGAGGGCGGCGCCTAGAGCGCACGGCATCGTGAGCGAACCGTGCCGACAAGGATCAGCACACAAGTCCGCTCACATAATGTGGTCGCCGTGATGCTTCTCTAGGCCTACGACTCTGGACAAAGTTGCTTGGGAGTCCTACAGCGGCCCATCATAGTTTTCCGTCCGTAGGGTTAGGATCGAGCATGAAGCAAGCGCGCATGCTGCTTGCCTCCACGATGTTTCACAGGTATTCAGTGCAGCCATCAAGATGGCATGAATTCAGTCTGCGCAGCCTAGGGATTTTGTAAACTATCAGAACATCAGAAACCAGTTCTACGGCCGTGCAAGGTTGCGCAGGGACGAGGTATGGCCGAGTCCGCAAGAAGCGTGACATCTGAGCAGGGGCTTGAAAACGAATAAAATCTTCTCCCGATCTGCTCGGCATCTGTTGCGGGAGAGAGTATTCCTTCTTGCCAGGATGCGGATGGCCGGTGGAATCGAGCAGAAATCTCGGTCGGGTCCCCAGGAAAGAATGACCGAGCGGCCTGAAGGACACAGCCTGATCTGCGGCCTCGAGCTTCTAAGGCTTATGCGAAGGGCGAGTTCAACTTCGACCTTCCAGCAGAAAATCTTGTGCCGAGCTCGGGCTGTCTTGCAGAATCACATCGTTGAGTTCGCGCGAGTGCAGAAGGTCTGTACAGAGAGTGAGAGGGAGACAGAAATGGCAGTGGAAGTTTAGTCGCCCCCCGCAGGACCGCATTATGCGGCAGATCTGCGGACAGTCAGAAGAAGGCCCGGAAATTCCGAAAGCCGGCACTGGGTACTTTGCTTCCTGGAGAGACGACAGGACTGTCACAGTCAGTCCTCTTGAGGCCTTGCAATCGAATCAATGCAGCTGGTCAAAGTTGCTGTCGGTATTGCAAGGGAAGAGGTGCTTCGTCTTCGACAGTGTGATGCACTTCGGAAGCTGTCCGGTGCCGTTCTGTTCCAGGAAAAAAGCAAGGCGAAGCGTGAGCTTCGCCTGGAGCGTGAGCGGAAAGAGTGCGGAACCTGGACCTGCCGCCAAACCACTCACAGCGCACCCGAACTCCCAGGCGTGAGGAGCGAGAGCAGAAGGAGGCGGAAATCCGCGCGCGCCATGCGGCGCATTCTTCGGCTTGCCAGGCCTTCAATCCGACTGTAGTGGCCCCATGCTGTGACTCATTCCACGCCTTGTCGCTGGTGCCAGGCCCTCATGGCTGAGCTCCAGGAGCTCGAGCCCACCATCGCATCAGCGGAGTCCATGTCCGAGGTGCTTGGGTCTTCAACCGGAATACGAACGAAGAGTGGAGAGCAGTGCAGAGTGAATACTCCAGCGAAACGACCAGGCCATGGTGGAGGAGGCGAATGCTGGAAAAATCCGCGAGGCTCACGACTTCGAGCGGAAAGGAATTTTGGTTCTGCCGCCCTCCTACCTGAGACAGCAAAGGCTCAGGAAGCCAAGCAGAGGCTTCAGGTCATCGAGACCGCAGTACAAGCCACGTGCAGAGCTCAAAACTACTTTGTGCTAAGTCAAGTGTGTTGTCTTTGTGCGTGTGTGTGTGTGTGTGTGAAAATCCCCTGTCTTTCGGACTTTGATTAGGGAAGCCGTGTTGACCTTCACTTTCTAGGGTCTTTGTTTGCAGTGCCTCGCATAGGACCACGAATGCACTTGCTTGTATAGCAGCCATGTGAAACAAATCTGACTGCAGACGTCTTGAGTCCAAGCAGTAAAAGTGGCTAGCCCGTTTGCACTGTCGACTCCGTGAGCTGGCATCCGTCTCAAATTGGTAGCGGAGCCAGCGGATCGCAGTGCTGTTTCACTCGAGTCCCAGGAAGTAACTTGTTGTAGAGTAGAGGATGTAGAGGCCCTTTTCCAGGGTAGTTTGGATTGAGCCCCTGAGCGTCAATGGATTGAAATACCAGGGTGCCCCATGGGGTCACAATGCAGCCCCCGCAGAAACAAATTCCAGATCGTATATCTATATGGACACCGCCTCAGCCTATCACGACCCGCTAGCCCGTCCAGTGCCAGGCGGGCGAGGCCTGCGTCTGCTGAGGAAGACGAGGACGCAGAATCAGCACCAAGCCATCCCAGCCAGATAGATGGCGATGGCGACGACGACATCGATGATGAATGCCGGGCGCATACTGAGCCCGTGGTGCCAACCCTAGCTGACGTGGACGAAACTGACATGGGCATGTCAGAATGCGTCTCGAAAGTAATGGCGTGGTGATGCCTTGAGTATTGCTAGAGTCTAGAGGTGTATCGGCTTGCCGCGATTGTTGTTGCCAGATGGCGTAGACTATCTGATTGAGCGCCTCTCCAGTCGGAGGATCGAGGCTTCTGAGCTTTTCAAACAGAGGTAGTTGATCACTGGGTCCCTACCGAAACAGCAGGGAGAGCCGATGATTTCGTATATCGCATGCCGACAGTGCTGGTGGTCCACGCTACGTGCGCTGGATCCCGACACTCGGTCGGAGGCCATTCGAGCTAACCTGCTCGTGTGGAACTGTCAGGATTAAGCCGACAGGAGCAACTCGTGATTAAGACAGCAGCCCGCGCCCACACAGTGGAAGAATACGCCAGAGCTCTTGTTCAGCATCACTCTGTGGCGCACATGAAAGAGAGACTTCTCACCGAGAAGTCGCATTCCCATGGACCAGGGTATAAGCCTTGGGTACCACGACAACAGCACACAGCTCCAAAGTATGGTTACATTGGCTATGGCTACGGTGAAGAAGACGCCGAAGAAGCAGACCAGGGTATACCGCCTGAGGATGAGCATGACGCGTACGCGGGTGTGATGCCATCAGGATCGGCCGACGACGCAGAGACACGGCTTGACGACGAGGACGTCGCGATACAACTCAACGCCTATGCGGCGATCGCCTCGGAGCTCGAGGACACCCTCGGCGAAGAGTAGGCTGAGGCCGTGCAGCTCGCGTATGCAGCTACGAATACCCATAGCCAAGCCAACGGCAAGCGCAAGGGAAAAGGAAACGACAAAGGAAAGCTGGGAGGCAAGGTTATTAGGTCTAACCTGACGATTGCTGATAGGACTTGAGACAGCGAACTCTCAGTCCTCCATAGAGGGAATGATCTCCAGGGCTGATGATGAGTCTCATCGCATAGCGATGCTGTGTGCTGAGTCTAACTGGTATCTGGGACGGGGAGCGATGCCATCGGCAAGGAATTGCCAGCTACATAGTAGAAAGGCATGGTCGAGGGGTGAAGCATATCCGAATGGATTCGACCTTAGAAGATCACCCCGCTGATTCAGAGACTTCATATGTGAAGGCATGCTATGCGTGTTATCAGAAGCTCTTAGGTCGATTCAGTTTTGGACGTATTGAACAGGATCAATTCCGATTCTGTGGCAGCATATGTCCAACACACTCACGGCACCATCGTGACTAACTGCCGTGACTACACGAGGGCTAGAGGGCCTGTCGAAATCCACAAAAGTGAGAAGAGCACGACCCGTGTGTCGAGTAATCAGCGTACAGCTTTGCGCTCAGTCATAGGCTCATTGGCATGGGTAGCACGAGCTACACGACCCGACTTGGCCTGTAGCGAGTGACAACCCCCACCGTGGAAACACTTCACGAGGCGAATCGTGTTGTGGCTTTGGTTCTCAAGCTGAAAGGAGCATTGTGTACAAGGCCCGACTGCCATGGGGCACAGTCACGTTTTGTGGCGCCTCCTTTGCGGGAGAAGCTGGGCATAAATCCCAGCGTGCCCGTATCCACTACCTGACATCGCATAGGGATGCAGTTAACGGAAATGCCAATACGCGTGACATGCATCTGCTACCAGCTATCATTTAGTTCATCGACGATGAAGCGCGCACGGTGACAGACTTCGCGCCAGCATACTCGAGGTTCTAGGAAAGTTTCCCGTACGCGGACAGTGGGAGGAGATTTCAAGACGGAGCATGTTGCAGTTGCACGTCCAATACAGCGACTGTAGGAGTCTCATTGATCACTTCGTTTGCAAGTGCAGGATAACCGGCTGAGCATAGAACTCGCCGGGTTACGAGAGAGGCTTTGGGAGGACGATATCCCCAGTCACGCAGCAATCGCACTCTACGGGGACATTCTCAGGTGGATAACCACGTGTTTGCAGCTGGCTGACTGCTTCACAATTCACAAAGTCAATGAAGCCGCATCTTCTAAACGGTCTATTCAGACCGACATAGTCATAGTCACAGTCATAGAGCGTGCGGCAGAGGCATCGACCTCTGAACAGCCTGCCTCGGCCACAACAGCTGCCGAACCCCGACATAGCTCGGAAGGACACGCAGCATCAAGTGAGGCAATCGCCCAAATTCGTCAATGCACGGAAATCACTAGGCACTCGCGCCGTCACGAAGGCCCAGCGCAGCTGACATGATTTTTGTTTCACGTTGGGTCACACGGAAATAAGACGGGTATGAAAATCCCCTGTCGATCTTTTGGACTTTGATTAGGGAAGCTGTGTCGACCTTCACTTTCTAGGATCTTTGTTTGCCGTGCTTTGTATAGGACCACTAATGCACTTGCTTGTAGAGCAGCCATGTGAAACGAATCTGGCTGCAGACGTCTTGAGTCCAAGCAGTAAAAGTCGCTAGCCTGTTTGCACTATCGACCGACTCCGCTAGCTGGCATCCGTCTCACTCTGTGTGTGTGTGTCTGTGCGTTTCCACTTGGCTCGCGGCAAGGCACAGCGCAATCGCCGCAGTGCAGGTGAAAGCCCAGGAGCTCAGCACAAAGGTATCCGAGGCACGGACGCAGTGCAGTGAGAGGCTGGCTTGTGACGGGCCCTTGTGACCAAGTGCAGGATGCCGAGATGGTGGAGCACATGGCCCCGGAGCTGGCAGTGACACCGGCTGTTGTTTAATAGGGCCCTTCGTGTCGCCTCTGAGAGATACATTCGGCCCGTGTGGTTTGGAGCACATCCTTTTGCCATGCCGGGCAAAGTTCAGGAGTTCCCGGTTATTTCAAGAACCGCTGTCAGTACCTCCGAATCGAATCTCTGACTTCGAAGCTGTCGTCAGCAGAAGGTGAATCCAAGCTTGCATCGAATCGTGCAAGCCCGAATTCTCCCCCAGCCCCAGGGCCCCGAAGCCGACGCCAGGCCTTGGCAGCGAAGACCGAGAGCCAGGATCTGGCACTTCGAAAGGCGCGAAGCTGAAGCGATGCGAAGCGATTTTTGGGCGACGGGAGTTCTCGAATCTCGCGTGAATGAGACATCCTGCGAATTTCTCTGCAGGCCTTGGCTTCTGCTGGCCAGGCCCGTCAGCTGGCACTGCACCGCGCTTTCGCATTGCCACGAGCTCGGAATCCAGCCCTCAAGAAAAAGGTGGAAGTTCCAAAACTTCCTGAGAATCCAGGTACGAGGGCCTCCGAATGGAGGTGGCTGCGAAACTGCGAGCCGGCAGCTCTGAGTTTCCAACGGTCCCGGTACTCCAGCTCCTGTTCTGTTCACGGCCGAGGTCTGCATCGAGACGCAGGGTGGGAAGGCAGGCCGCATGCAAATCCAGGTAATCAAGTCGCACGGGAGTGGAACCTACGGAGGGTGCCTGACTTGTCATGAACTCAAAAAGTTCACAGAAGCTCTCGCCAGCCCGACGACCTCTACGACGCAGTGAAATCGGCTGGTGGTGGTGCAGTTACCAAAAGCGCCATCAAGGCCTATCTTGAGGCCAATCAGCGCCTTCCTTGGACAACATATACTTTCTTTTTTTTTTGGGGGGGGGGGAAGGGGCAGGGATCGACTAGCAGCGCAAAAAAAAGAAAGGTCCGTCCTGGAGGAGGCGCACCTGGAGACCATGTTCCCCACCCCCTCTGAGCCCAAGGGGCAGAAGGAGGCCTGGCGTTGTAAAATATTAGCGGGGAGAGAGAGCATATGGGGACGCCTCTCTCTTGGCTCAGGCAGAGGGCGGCCAAGAAGAGTCTCAGCAGCCTGAGATCAGCTCCTCGGAGCATTCCGGGAAAATGCGGGCTTGATGCTCTCGGGATCTCTCGGGTGCCCCTGGCTCAGGCAAGGAGGATTTCATGCACGTGATTCGGATCTTCTACAAGGCACCTTTAGATGGCCGCCGCAATACGACGAAGGCCGCTGAAACTTGGAAGATCTTCACGGCCTCAGGTGGTGAAGGAGATCGTGCTCTCTGACAACCTGCTGATTGAGCAGAGCGAGCAGCTGAGACGGATGGACGTCGGCGAAGTCATGGAGGTTTTCCAAGGCTCGAAACAAGCAAGAGGGGCGCCGGGCATATGTTTTTCTTGATTTGCGTAGCACAACTTCTTGAAGAGGCGTGTCGCCGTGTGTCATTCCAACGCTGCCTTTCAGGTCCGATGCTGGATCCATCTGTGGGGGTCTACCGGATTCATGGCAAAGCTCTCCGCGACGGCATCACTGGCTGGGTGACGGTGGCCGGCAACCAGGGGACCTCTGCCGACCGAAAACTTCCTGTGTAAAGCAAAGTCTTGGACCCTCCCTTTCTTCTTAGAGTAGGAGACTTGGATAGAGAATTGTGGGCTTCTATCCCTGCGAAGAGACAGGCGCCCGATTTTCAGGCGCCTGTGGAGTTTGAGATGGCCCAGTTGTGGAGCATCCTCCCTCGAATGGCCAAGTTTTTGCTCTGTGGGTCCCTGCGAATTGAGGGGGTAGAGGGCTACGTGTTGTTCACACGTTTCGGGATGTCCCCACCCCGTACCTGGAAAGTCTTATCACTCAGCACGTGACGTCGATGGTGCAAAGCACAGCGAGCCACAGGATCACCTTCCTGATGCCGGGAGGCAACCTCTTCAAGGCGGGACTGGGATGAAAAAGCGTGCAAGATGGCACCTCCCAGCTCCCGGTGAAATTCCCTTTGAGGTGATCCGGCCGTCTCGGTTCACAGACTTCCCAGAAGACCTTGAAGGCGAACATGGCGTACGGCAGCTGATGGAGGGCGAGATCCTCGAGGCGAGTCACCGAGTCCACAGCCTGAGGCTCGGAGGCTCGGGCGATCTCGGCGCTCGCAGGTGCTTGCTTGGCAGCGCGTGAAGGAGGGCACGCCAGCTGCAGCCGAAAGCTCAGATAAGCCGGGCCACGACGGAGAAAGACAGATGCTGTACTGGATCCCCATGCCGGTCACTTTGGCTGAGCGCCTGGGCCTGGTCAGAGTCCCCTGTGCGAGGTCACCCGACTGAAAGCAAAGCTGCAGGGTGCGAATGCAACTGGCTTCTTGGCTCTTGGCCTGCCTCGTTTCAGCTGCCTCGAAAATTGAGCAGTCGTTCTAGGGGGTTTGGGGTTCTGCCTTCCATTCCATCTCCATCCATCTCCAACGCTCTCCCGTCCTTGTTTCGGCTGCTGGGTTGGCTCCTTCTCTGTGCATGCGAGGATGGGTGTCGATGTCGGACAGCGGCATTCCGAACCTCGAGGCGCCGTGGAATCCTAGGGTTCGGGGATGTTTTTCTTTTGGCGACGCCGCGCTTGGGCCCTGCAGGTTCTTTGAAAACTTGGCTTCGCCATCTCACGAGTGCCGCTGGTGAAAGCTGCTGAGAGAAGCATCCAGTCTTCGCAGCTACTTGGTCCACAGTTTTCAGGTACCAACGCAAAGTGAGTGCTCTTGCTGCATGCAGCGAGGCTACGCTGGCAGCCAGGGCACTGTCTGGAGTGCACCGCCGGGCGGTTTTGGCATCATTTGCACCTGAGCGCACTGTCCAGATGGCCATCCGTAGCATTAGTATTGCAAGGAGTCCCATTCTCAACACCACTAAGCCGAACCATCAAGTACTGCTAAGACTAAGATTCTCACACGAATTCAAGTATTTCTGTCAGAGTCAAGGAGACGGAGTTCTTGCTTCTTGCCGCTGTCAGATACGAAGGGAGACCTGGAGAAGATCAGAAGCCAATGCCAGTGATGGTTTTGATTCCCAGTATCACTTCTCCACATCTTCCTTCCCTCATCTAGCGAAGCAATGCGAAGCAGTTGTACAGTCTGGAAGTCCAGTGGACACGTGCCAAGAGCACACTGCCGAGATCTCCTTGTTTCAGGGGGTGCATGATATCAAGTAGTGAAGAGGCCCAGTTTCGTTTGGTTCGTGTTCTGAAATTCCAAGAACTGTCAGGGCATCTTGCCGTCAGTTGGTTAACGTGCACCCTTCTGCCCTTCTGGAGTTTGTCTCTCAGCATCTTCGGGATGAAGCTTGGACGAGAGGAGGAGCGGGATGGGGATCGGCAGCAGGGTTAGGTGATATCTCCGATTCCAGGGTGTTGGGTTGAAGGATCTAGGACATTCGTGCTACTCCCAGCCGTCCCATGTGTGAAGCTTTGGGGCAGGAGGGTAGGACTAGCATTGTTTTCGCTTTGGGTATTGTGACCTCGAACAGGTGTGTAACTGTGTAAGTGTTAGAGGGGCTTGGCTTGGCTTCGTCTCCGGTCGTTGTTCTGTTCATCACTTCCACGGAGACCTTCGCGCGGAGAACGACTTCTTCACTTCGTGCTGCCGGGGCGGCCCTTGGCTAAGACAACGCACGGCCTGACTTGAGCTGGGAGTCCTGGGAGTTACATGTTTCGTGTTTGTTTGATGTAAGATGGCAGAAGGCACAGCTCGGTAAGGCATCGCCTGGGCTCTCCTCCTCAAATTTGTTTCTTGTGGCGGTGCGGGAAGCCAAACTTTATCACAGTCTCTTGGCTGAGCCTTTTCTAAAGTTCCTCGCCCACGCCCATAATCGACAAAGTCCTCGGCGAGAGGGTGTCGTTTTCCCGGTTGAGCTGCATTCCCTGCTTGTGTCATTGCTTTTTTTGATGCCTGGCCTAGTGGCCTCGTGGTTTCGGTTGGGGAAAGTGACGGCAAGTGGCTCCTCCAGAGTTGCACATATAAACTGGACCATCCTGCTGACGGGAAGCCCAGCGTGAGTTACCGACCAGCCGACCGACGATGCCCCTTGGTGTCTTAATGTCTCTTCGTTCCTGCACGTCTTTGAAGACATCAAGCTTGCGACTTGGGATGCAGAGCCGGTGTTGAGCAATCGAATACGTTTTTGTCATTTTTTAAGGCTCAGTCGGTTCGCCAAAGTCCTTACACAATCTTCAATGTCCCAGACACTTGACCAGGTAGCTCTGATAAGTTCGGGAGAAACTTGGAGCACTCGGTGCCGACATGTGCACGTTGCCGAGATGTCATGGACGATCTGGGCACGACCTTCTCAATCCAAGTCCAGCCTCCTGTAAGATCTTTAGGCCCAATTCACCTCCATAGACTCTCTCTTAGAGACCCGCAATGAGGTAGTGGCAAAAAAACCAAGACTGGTCCCCCTCTTTGGGAAGTCCCTGGAGGAGACCCCTAACACGCAGCGTGACAAGCGCTCGGCCGCTCCGAGGCGCCGGCCGCGGAGGTTTTCCGTCCCTTTTTGAGTCCGCGTCCTTTCGTCCTCTGCTGTGCAAGGCCCAAAAAAGACGTCTCTCCTCTGATGGGTGCTGTGCTCACTGAGCAGTCTCGGCCGCCCCCGTAGAAGCTAGGAATAGACAGAAACTGGAGCCGATGCCGAGGCTGCACAATGTACTGCCTTAGACAGTTGCTAGTGCAGAGTCTCGGGGCAGTGGAGGTCCTGATTGGGGAGTCCCGATTATGTAGCCGCGTAGGGAGCACCATGCCAGCAAGTCACTCGATGACAAAGGTGCTGACCGGACATTGGGGAGGGGGGGGTTCAAGTTGCAGTCAATTTTCAAGCGGATCTGCAAGGCTCACGCTGCTACACACTGGTACTGGTAACCCGATATCTATATTGCTGAGGCCGCACTCCTCACTCCACTGCTGGAGCAGCTCAGTCCAAAAGTTTATGTGGCGTCGGGGGCCTCAGTCTGCAGCGTGCATGTCCGAATCGCTTCAGGTAGTAGCGGTAGCGATTTCGTTGGAACCATGTGGCTGGCAAGTGACGAAAGACCTCCGGAGGGAGCGATTTGCCTTTCTCACCTAGGTTCTGGCGTCAGCTGTCTTTTACATCTGCCGAAATCTACCAGGACAGATCTCGCGGTAGCTGCAGGCCTTGTAGGCCTCTTTTCTTCGGAAAGGAGCTCTTCGAATTGAAAGGCAAGGGCAAGATGCTGGTTCCTTAGGGTCCTTAGGCCTCAGACATCTTAGGTCCTGCCTGGCCCTTGAGAGAGAATTACCGACATCCAGGCCCGGGAGCCGGTCTCTCAACTCCTTGGATGATGACGACGAGGCCGAAACGCGGAAAGCCAGTGCAAACATATCCGCATTCAGGGATGACGTGCTAGGTAAGAACTACAGCTACTGGAGTTCGCAATGATGTCATTCTGCCCGCATATGGCGCATGGCTGGCAAACGCCGTGCGTGGATCAACATGCACAGCCGGAAAGCGCTTGTCTAGCATGGAGGCCGAGTTCTTAGCAGTGGCATCCAGGGGCAATCTCAAGCGTCTCGTATAATGGTGTAGGCTCGGTAAGTTCGTAGCGCCACACTGGAATCGAAGCAATCAATCTGAAAGTGCCTCAGGACGATGCGGCAGTGGATGTAAAGAAGGCAGCGAGGCCTGAAACAGTTGAAAGCAGGGAGTCAGAGCTGTCTGCATTGAACAGCGCGGCCTATAGTTTGCAGGTATCGTTTTTTAACATGATAGTTCGGTACATGTCCAGGTGCAATGAGCTGGCGCGCAAGGCCATCAAACACTATGGGATCTTCCTGGAGAGCTACCAGCCAGTGCCGGGCTGTGTTTGCCGGTGACACTGGGCGTTTGCATCTCTGGCAACGGGGCTTACTGAGGATGGCACAACTGCAGAGAAAGTCGAGAAAGACCACGCCAGCACGTCCCGTCCTGAATTGTGAGGAAGCGAGATGGCCAGGTTTCTATGCCAATGCAGCACCAGGTACTTGATCGGGAAGCTGAATCGTGCGCGTCTTCGCACGAAGATGAGAGGTGACTTACATTCATCGCATAGACGCACAGAGGGCCAACACCACTTACGACCACAGCGGCTACTGTAGCTGAGTGAAGGACTTCCTGCGGATGACAACATCGAGGAGTGCGACGCTAAGCATCTCCTGTGCACCTGACCTGGGGAAATGAGTATGTTGTGGCCGTTGTGGCAGTTTCCAAAGACCCTGCACTTTCTGGGTACTTGAGGCACAAGATGGCATTAAAAGAATACGAAGAGATCCTCCAATACGGCGACCGAAATCCGGAGGCATGCCAGTCTCCTGTCGGTGTCGAGGGCTTTCCGAGGAAAGGATGGTACCTAAGCCTGAGCCTCGGGTCAGAAAGCATGGGCTCAAGGGATTTTAATCGAGCGCTCGGTAGTGCAGGGAGGTTTGCTCATTGGGGAAGCCCCTACGTGGCCGATGTACTGGGCCAGGTGGTTGATGCCGATGTGAACATGTCCATGGAGCTGAAGCTCTGTGCCGAGATGGTCCGCTCCTCATTTCTCGTCGGTATCGGTGACGACGCCAATTATTTCTCGGCCCAGGTCGGCCTGCTCCCAACTAAGCTTGCGCGCCTGGCAAAGCGCCGGAGCCGATGAGTTGGAAAAAAGCAGCGCTGGCTTACGCTCCTTTGCTTGGGGCTCGACGCTTGCATTGAGTGATGGAAGCTCCAAGGGAAACCCATCCTGTGGTCCCTTGACCCAAGTGGAAGTGCGAACGCCCAGGCACCTCTGCCGGTATAAACTAAAGCACAGACATTTTGGGATCCAAAGCCTGGCTCGAAAAAAGGCCAACAGCGAGACGATACTGTCAGGAGTTGTCGTTTGGAATTGACTCAGGTAGTAGGTAACTAGGGCGAAATCGTGTCCAGGACCTTATTTGGTCCTTTCACAATTGTGAACGGGCGGGGGTACCCGCCGCGCCAGCACAGAGTGGCATCAGCATTGTACAATGTCAGGAGGTGAGCCCCTCTCGTTTGGTTCCCTTGCCTCCCCGCCTGAAGGTCTATCTGTTTACGCGACATGGCAGCCGACATATTGTCTTTATGCGGCCGAATGCGTCTACGTAGCAGGTTTCAAGTTCGCTGCCTCAGTAATCTCCTAGATGGCCGAGTTATTGCTCATGCAGGGACATTCCGGAAGTCCATCAGGTCTGTCAAGATACTATGTCTATGTGCTACAAGGGTGTCTCTGTACGTGCTTATAAAGCAGAAGCGTGCCATCATCTTGCAGGATGAAGCTTCATGGCAATACATACGTGCTTGCTTCCAACGACCGAGCTCTATCGACTCTGCTTCCTTTTGTCCCCCTTGCTTTCGTGGCCTTTTCACAAGGATCTGTACGGCGAGGCATCGAGAATCAGTAAGACACCATCAACCACATTCTCAAGGACGACGCAGACACGTCCGACAAGGTGAGCGAGGGCTGACAAGACAGGGACCCAGTGGCCTGACACAATCTCGCGCTCTGCATGCCAACACGATGCCCTGCGCGGGCCCTTTACAGCATTCGACCACGAAAGGATTGGTGCAAGTGCAACCTGCAGGGGTACGTTGCAGCGCCGCCCAGGCAACCCGACCCGTAGGGATTTTGCGCGGTGCCTCTTCGGCCACCTTGTCTTGCTTTCGCTCTCAGCCTCTCGCCTGCGCGGGGCAACATGGCGCACCGATCTCAGCGGGTCTCCTTGCGCGCCGCATTCGTTCGCCCCGACAGATGCAATTTTTTTCGTCTCACATGTCGAGCCGCTCGTGTGCGCTATGGGTGTCTTAGGCTTCACGAACAAGGCACCTGGCATGGAGCCCCTCGCGACGTGGCACCCTGGCGTGGGCTCCATGTTGGAAGATGCTGGAAGTAACAGGTGAAGTGCTGTCCCAGAATGCGGTCTTATGAGCCATCGCAAAAAGCCCACGCTTGGTGCGTTCGAGACGCATGTCGCGACGATATTCCGCGTATCGCAAGCGTTGCTGCTGTCCCAGGCAGGGCCGCCGCCTGCCAGCCCTGTCACTCGCTCCGGGGGCCGTGGCGACACGCTCTCCACCTGGCCTGGCTTCCAGCTTGTGATGCGGCGCAAGCGTCGCGACACTTACCCGGAGTCGTCGCATTCGCCGCGCTGCCACCACCGGTGCCTCCGCACCCGCAGCCTTTTTCTTGCGGTTACTGGCGCGAGCTGTGCATGAACTCGCTGCCGTTGCCATCCTGTGACACATCCGTTCGGCTCTGTTGGCAGCCTGTGTGTCCTGCTGGAGTGGCATCATTGCAGTTGCGGAACAGAGGGCCCTTGCCGTGGTCACTGCTTGAGCACACGTCTCGACGCAGTCGCCTTTACTGCCGGCGAAGCGGCTGTGCACGAGGTCTTGCAGCACGAGCGCTGGCTGCACTGTCCTGCTGCCCAAATTCACAGGGACCGCGCCTGAAATCTGCATACGCTGTTCGAAAAAAAACGTGTGGACAAACGGTTTGCCTAGCACTCAAGGTATGCCCTCCCGTAGATTGCAGCTTGCTGGATTGGGTTCTCTTCCTGCGATTTCGCACGGACAACCTTCTCGTTCCCAGGGTTATTTACATAGGTCCTGCAAGGATGGAATGTTCTGTGTGAATAGCTTTGCCTGGTCTACGCACTGTGGAAGACATTCCGCAGGCTTCAACAACGTGTCACGAATGTCTTTTTTCCTTTGGCGACGAACTAGGTGTTGCTGCCCTTAGGTTTTCGAACAGTGGACATATCCCTCTCCTGATGCTCTGCCGCAACGCACTCTGTTTGTTGCATCACGTGCAGTGCCTGCCTCACAGCTGCTCGATGCTGCAAGATCCTGCGCCCCTGGTTGCTAACATGCCAGCTGACACGTTTGACTCGCAACACTTGTCGACTCAATCTCCGGTTGAACTTGACAGAAGATGCGACAGGGTGTGGTTTCTAACGATCCGACGCTGTCATTTGCATTGCCAAAGATCATTCAGCAATTGCTTCAAGGGCCTTTTGTTTTGCAACAATCGCTGTCAGCGATGACGGAACGTGTGGGTACCTGGTGCTCATGTCTCTCTGGCTCCTGAGTTGGCGATTCGCCGCTTCGGCTGACCACCGTAACCAAATGCAGCCTCGCATGCGAATGCCAGCGAAGTTGCGATTGTGCTTTCCGATTGCACATGCATTGACCCGGGAAACTGGGTCCCGGTTTCGTCCCCCCCGGAAGCCGAAATTCCGAAGCTTTTGAAGACGAAAATGTTTGCCAGGAGCTGAAGCTCAAATTGTGCGCGAAGACGAAATTTGAAGACGAAAATCGGCCCTGAATACGAAA